>JABJVR010047479.1:0-51984 GCA_025773905.1 Chitala chitala | reverse complement strand
CTGTGTTCCTATAGAGACTGCAGGTAGTCCCGTCCACTGTTCTCCTATAGAGACTGCAGGTGGTTCCCTCCACTGTGTCCCTATAGACCCTGCAGATGGTCCCCTCCTCTGTGTTCCTATAGAGACTGCAGGTAGTCCCGTCCACTGTTCTCCTATAGAGACTGCAGGTGGTTCCCTCCACTGTGCCCCTATAGAGACTGCAGGTGGTCCCCTCCTCTGTGTTCCTATAGACCCTGCAGGTGGTCCCCTCCTCTGTGTTCCTATAGACCCTGCAGGTAGTTCCCTCCTCTGTGTCCCTATAGAGACTGCAGGTGGTCCCCTCCTCTTTCTTCCTATAGAGACTACTGCAGGTAGTTCCTTCCGCTGTGTTCCTATAGAGACTGCAGGTGGTTCCCTCCACTGTGTCCCTATAGAGACTGCAGGTGGTCCCCTCCACTGTGTCCCTATAGAGACTGCAGGTGGTCCCCTCCACTATGTTCCTATACACCCTACAGGTGGTCCCCTCCTCTGTGTTCCTATAGACCCTGCAGGTGGTCCCCTCCTCTGTGTTCCTATAGACCCTGCAGGTAGTTCCCTCCACTGTGTCTCTATAGAGACTGCAGGTGGTTCCCTCCACTGTGTCTCTATAGTGACTGCAGGTGGTTCCCTCCGCTGTGTCCCTATAGACCCTGCAGGTAGTTCCTTCCATTGTGTCCCTATAGAGACTGCAGATGGTTCCCTCTGCTGTGTCCCTATAGACCCTGCAGGTGGTCCCCTCTGCTGTGTTCCTATAGAGACTGCTACCATACTAAGAGGAAATGAGCCTCCAACATCTCACTGTAATAAAATGCAAACACAATACATAAAAATTCTGGAATAGCAACATGACTACCTAACAGTATTTGTCAAAGATTAATAGCTTATTGTAAAACATATCACACCAACTTGGTTTAAAATAGATTTCAATGGCAAAGACAATGCTCTCAACTGACAATGCAATGAAACAATGTCAGCAGCGTAAATATTTTATTGGTCTGGAAATGATGTCCTGTCCTGATTTGACAGGCAGAAAAGGCCCATGTTTGAGGATTGGCTGTAAGTTAACCTGTTAAAAACTGTGTTATTTGGAAAGCATGTCTTTTGAAATGTACTAAATATTTAGTGTCCACTGAACTGGAGAAGGCCTGGCTTTATCTCAGTGTAAAATATATCTGTAATACCCTAGGGATGACTGCTGTCAGCTTTGTAGAATTTCTGAAGATAAATGTTTAAAATGCTGATAAAATGCTGTTTGTTGACATTTACCCACGGAAAGTCCCAGAAGCATCAAACCTGACACGGTAGCGTTAAGAGAATTAAACTTTTTTTGTACCATTGAATGACCACTGAAAAGACCCTAAAAACTGGGTGCAGCTTATCCAAACTGCAAAAAAACCATTTTCTGTACAAAGTTACATTCAAATTTTTAACCCACTTACTTCAGTCAAACAGAATTTGAAATCAGTCAATGCCACTGTTTCTTATTCAAAATGTTTTCAGACAACAATATACATGGAAAAACAAAAAAAAAAACAATATGGAAATTTTTGATCAGTGAGGATGAAATTTATAAGCACAGAAATCAGTCATATATAGTATACAATGGGGATAAAAAGAAGCAGGTAAAAACTAGCATTTTTACCACAGTATCCCCTGCTATATGAAACCGTATATCTTCCCGATTTGGACGCCTGTTTTCTACTCTCCATTTTTCATTTAGGATGCTTTCAGAGCTGGATGGAGGATTTTATCTTCCTCCCATGGGGAGTTATTTCAATTTAAAATCATTGATACTGATTACTCTGTGCTGTCATATTGATTTGCAGGATTTATTACAGCTAGTGTTCCTTACAGAAACCTCTCTTATGCCCTGAGAAGTAGTTTATGAAACATGTCCCCAGTCGGGCCACAGTGCTGCTTTGCATTCTTTCATTCCTCTGGTTGAATTCTTTTGCTGACCTTCATGAAAGTAACTAAAGTACATACGTTAAAAGACAGAGGGTAGGCTGACTCTACAGCGGCAGGCTGACTCTACAGCCACAGGCTGACTCTACGGTGGCAGGCTGACTCTACGGCGGCAGGCTGACTCTACAGCCACAGGCTGACTCTACGGTGGCAGGCTGACTCTACACGACAGGCTGACTCTACAGGGCAGGCTGACTCTATGGCGGCAGGCTGACTCTACAGGACAGGCTGACTCTACAGGGCAGGCTGACTCTATGGCGGCAGGCTGACTCTACAGTGGGCAGGATGACACAGGGCCTGGGGTGGCTCCTTGACAACGCTCTGATCTGACACATGAGCAGCAAGGTGCCTTTGTGGTTGGGTAGAGTACACCCCTGCTCCTTTGTTCAGTTATGCAGTGCTGGCAAAAAACATGCAAAATGGCAAAAACATGCAAATGTAGAAGCATAACGTCCATTTAGGTCGCAGTTACATTTTGTCCACCAAAAAAATTGAATAATGAACTGAATGTATCAAGCAACGAAACAGTTGGGGTGTATGGTGTCTACACTTCATAGCCTAAGAGTTGTCATAAATGAATGCATTGTGCTTCAAGTGTAGCACATGACGCAGATGTTTGAATAAACATTTGTAGAAATGTAAATGGCTTTGCCTGTCAAAACTTTTCAGCTTACAAGATGAAACAGCAGGCCATGTAGGAACATTATATTAAAATAGCTTAAAAGAAAGCTTTATGGCAAGATTTGAGTATTCTTTTCAAATATTGTTTATCAATACAAGTAAAATTTCATTAAATTGTTTCACCAGTTAGTTGGCGAACATGACTCCTACTTTACTGGTGTACATTTACATTTTACATTTTATTCATTTAGCAGATACCTTTGTCCAAAGCGACTTACAATGAATAAGAGTACATGTGCATGTCACAAACGAGGTCAAACAGTATCAGAGAGTCTAACTAACAGTAAGTGCTGTCCTATAATCAAAGTGCACATGATTAAGTCAGGCAATTCTCTCACAAGTCATTCAAGTGAAGGGAAAACAAAATAGTATCATTCTGAAAAGATTCAGCCATTTTTTGTGGATAGTTTTCACTTGCCTTTTTGTTAGTTGATATAAAAATTGCGTAGCTCTCAGTTACCTTTCATTCACTCTCATATGGTGAATTACTTGGTTAACTTCATCACAACACAATGAGTCAGGTGGTAACCAGAGATGTTCTCAGGCAATATACGGTCATTAATCCCACTGCGACAGAAACAGATTTTGTCAAAATGTTTTTTTTTTCTTTCTGAATTTCAAACCTAGATTATAAATATACATTATGTTTATAATACATCTGTTACTATTGTGTCAAAAATCATACAAACAATTTTTGATAGAAGTCTGTTGTGGAAGTCTGTTGATAGAAGGCTGTTGTGTGTGCCTGCTTAAAAAAAAAACGAATTAGGACAATTGCCCATTTCACAGGAAGAGAGACTGCAGCTGGCAGTAGTACTGTAAAATGATTTAGCTATATTAGTTGCAACAAATTCAGCCATTTGTCGAGATTGTTTTAATTAACCTGTTTGTAAGTTGCTCTAAAAATATGTGTAGTTGGCAATTACTTTTTGTTTACTCTGAATGGAGCCCCCTGTTAATTTGTCTTCTCTGACTATGAAGTATTCATTAGTGGATGAATTCTTGGCTAGGTTCCTCACAAAGTGATGAATCATGTAGAAGCCGTAGATGTTATCAAGTGGTATGTGGTCAGTGTTCATACTGCTCTGAAGCTGACAGCTTCGATTTATTATCTAATTGCTTTGCTTACACATTTTATCAAAAGCGACTCGTGGTTTCTCCCACACAGGCAGGGAATTTCATTGTACTGGTGAAGATCAAGCACCTTTCCTCAAGGGCATGACCCCTTTCAGGGCTGCTGCAGTCCCCTGTCACCCTGTGTGGTTGAGAATGCTGGCCTGCACGCACGCACGCACACACACATACACACACACACACACACACACACACACGCACACACACACAGCGCATGCACACAGCTGTTCTGGCTGATGCCACGCAGCATCTGGCTAAACAATGCCATGATCTGAGGAGCCTTTTCCATTAAGAGGATTACCATTTTCTAGGTACTATGATGGATGACAGTCCTCAGAAGATGACACTCCTATCACTCCTGTTCTCTGATGTTCCAATGTGAAACCGATTCCCAGTCACACATCCCACAAGTGGTTCTTTCATTGATAGTGTTTTTTCTCACTTCGAATATCCCTTTTTGTCTAACTATGCAGAAAATGTCACTTCAGGGAAATGCCACGCTGAAATAAAACAACACACGGACACCTAATTGTCGCAGAATATCGACTTTGGACAGATCAATTGCGAGGAAACCATTTCACTTTTCTGTCTTCTAAGTATGCTAAATGAAGGGTAATAACACCATGAAAGTGCTTTGGTGTGCGACTGTTCTACTTTTTCAGAACAGGGTACAAATCAGTCCTCTACTCATATTCTGAAGCAGCAGACTCTATACTAATTATTTATACTGATAGAGATTTTTGTTGAATTTCTTACTGATAAAATTGGAACAGGATCATGTGCAGTTTATTTTTATCCAAATAGCCATTAAAAGCTGATATATTACATACGCTAATAATAAAATATAGCTTATATAAACATTGAACAAACATTACATATGCAAAAAACACTTGTCGAAATAATTTGGAACATGTTGTCTGTCATGGGGCATTGTTAATGCAAGTGCAGCTGGCCACGCTCACCTGCACCCACTGGCAGATGGCTTACACCTGGATGTGGGTCCTTTCTTATATAAATTTGGTTTGTGTGACTCACTGTTGGAAGGCTTTACCTGAGCCTCCATAATGATCTGATCTCCAGTGTTACCATTGCTCATTACATTTTCTGTAAAAATAAACTGAAAAACAAAACAAAAAAAAATGGTTTTGAGGTTGTAATGTAATGCATTTGAGACCTTTTCATGTGATGTGCCTCATAACAATTATGCTGGTAGAGAAAAATGCAATAGGCCGTCTATGCGTCTAGACTTGATGTTTGTGGGTATGTTCTGGCCAATGCAGCACAGTAGGTATTTTAGGTATCTTATGAAGAACAGCATGCCTGAGATACTGAATCTGCTGAACAGATGAGAGTAGATGACTTCTAAAGCTGGCCACCTGACATGATTACATGTCGGAACATTTTCCTTTTGTAAGATTAATTTACTCATCTTGACCTTACCATTACTTCCAAGGTCAAATCTAAGGTCTCTATGCATTCATGAAAGATTTATATAAAATGGAGAGGAAAAGCTGTCTGGGTAAAATATTTTAACAATTTTTCAACCAAGGCAAATGAAAGCACATCCATCTGTTTAGCAAGCGGACAATAACTGCAATAAGGCAAAAAAACTGCCAACGTTCATTCAAAAGAGGTCAGTGTTTTCCACAGTAACAAAGATGATAATGGGCTTTTTAATGTCAAAAAAGGAGAAAAGAGCAATGTGAGTAATTTCAGTAGGTAAGCAAGATCTGTGAAACAATATCAAACACAAAGGAGAAACCAATTCACCACTACTCCATAACTCCACACTAGCAAGAAAGCCCAGCACTGCTACACCCTAATCATAACATAGCCCATACACTGTAAAATTAAACTGTAAAATGAAGAATGAAAAGAAGAAACAGAGCGAGCAGAAACCTACCATTCCTATTGTATCTTCTACACATATATCGCATTAGGTGAAAAACATAGTTTACATTATTCCCACTGACACAGGAACTGGTTTTTGTAGTAGTCAAAAAGTCAGTCCCTTACCTGCTTAGTCCTGGTGAGGGTCACAGGGAAGCCTGAAGCCCATCCCAGGACAGGTGACACCCACCCACCACACAGCATGCACACAAACAATGGGCAATTTTGGACACACCAATCAACCTAACCTGCATGTCTTTGGGAGGAAACTGGAGCACCCAGAGAAAACCCACCAAGCACAGGGAGAACATGCAAACTCCATGCCCACAGACCCTGGAGGAATCAAACCCCAGGCCTGGAGGTGCGCGGCAACAGTGCTAACCACCACACCACTGTGCTGCCGTTAGTCAAAATTGTGTTTGCTGTATTTCTGCCTGAATTATAAATGTAAATTATATTAATTTAATTATTTGAATGATGTACAATATCAATTACTGTTCTATTTAAAATATAAATAATTTTAATTAGATTTATGGAATGTGTGTAAATAATACAAAAAAAGGAAAACAGCCATTTCTGTTGTTACAGAAATAAGCCGTTGTTCTTTAAAATAACTTGTATCAAGGTAACTTCTTTTTTATTAACCACAAAGTTGTTTTGTTGGAAAACACTGTATCAATTTGAAAGTCAATCTCTTGCTAAAATGCCAGGCCTGTCACGCTGGACACTAGTACCTCTGACAGACAGATTTGTCACGGGTGTCATGTGGCTCAGCTGGTGACACTGTGATGAATTGTGGGATAGCGGGACAGAGCGCTCGGGTGCGCTCATGGGGTGACACGCACAGAAGATTGCTAACACGCTTATTTTCTCCCTCAGTGGACTGTGATGCTGCACTCACTTGGTTTCTGCACATGGTATGTTTTCAACTGCATCCCACGGGACACGCGATTCGTCACAATCCCATAGATGTTGGATGAAATTTCTCCACTTCTGACCGTCTGGTCGACCGGACCTGTTGTGACGTTTGTCAAATGGTCCGTTGTCAAGAATCGGCCTGCTATATCGTCATGGGGTTCTTTAGAAATTGTGTCGGATGTTTCTTCCAGAATGATCCGTCAGTATCTCAGACAGCTTGATAGGGGGTAGCCTGGCTGCACTGTGCACAATAACAAATAAATAAATAAGAAGGCAGACAGTGAGAAACCCTCCAGGAGACGCGCCTGGCGCCAGCCTTGTTTTCAGGAAGCCCATCTCGTTTCCAGTTAATTATGTCCGGTGTCCCAGAAGCCTGTCATAATGAGTGTCACTTGATTAGCCTGCTGTGGTCACACGAACCGAGGGAAACCCTATGAGATGGTGTTGCTACACTGCCCCCCCAACCCCCCCAGAAAAGCAACAGCAGCAGGTAGGCTCACTTTCTGTTTTCCAGCACAACACCCACCTGTGGTGGCATATCTGCCAGTCCCTCGTCTAAGTCAGCAGCCGTCAGAAAATATCCACAACTTTAAAAAACAGCAGGTTTGCAATGTTAAATAATTTCAGATAAAAACTCTTTTTTTTTTCCCCAGATTGTTCACATTTCAGTTGTCAGAAGTAACAGCATTTGTGTATTATTAATTCTTCCTCAAATATCCAAAGACATGCAATATATATTGAAATTTCGTTTCACTACAAGATTTTAGCTTCAGGGCTAACACCCTGTATTTTTACTCTGAAATTTGAGAAGTTACATATAAAAATCCCGATGCTTTAAGTCTAAAATTCTACCTGAGGGATTGCTCATTGTTTGCTTTTCTTTCTGGACTAACTATTCACAAACAACCATGAAGAAACGGTACAGATCTGCATTTACAACAAGGTCAAATAAAATAATAAATCAGTCAGAGCAATATCACTTTGTGACAAGCTTATCTAAAGTAATGAGTCACAGACCTATAGGAATCTGTGGGAAATTTGCAGCAGTTTATGAATTTCTCAGAAGACAATTTGGCATAATGACACAGGGAGGTGCCCAAGCAGCTGTAAAAATAGAACCCTGCGTCTTGACTGACCTAGAGGATTAGAAAACAAAGAAGCATGACGAATAAAGAGAATAAGAATGAACGATTATGAAAAATATATATACCCTTATAAAAGCGTGAGCTGCCAAACCATTGCACACATTCCATAGATTTATTATTAAATGCGTTGTATAAAAGCTGTTTATGTAAGCATACTAATGATGGCTAAGTTAAAGTTTGTTTTGATTCAAAAGTAATTTGTGTTCCCAGTTGCTTTGTGTTTAATCACAGGCTTTTCAGTTTCTGATGGAAGTTTTTTTTTTCTTCCTCATGGTGAATGTTGGTTTCTGGTTTGAAACTTCAGGTGAATATTTCAACATTATTTTTGAACATATTTATGTGGAGGGATTTATGGCCAGCTTCCTCTCTAGCCTTAGTCAGAATGCATCCCTGTCCTCTACCTTCCTGTTGTTGGTTAGAAACATCTGATTGGAGTGGTTCTTCAACCAAAATGTGGACTGGGGCAGTTACGGCACAAATAAGTGCTGCATGCTGCATTTAGTGGGTTCTTGATGACTAGCAAAATATTCACTGCAGTTAATGTTCGTTGTTAGACTGATCTTTGTGCCATTCATGCCTAATCTTCATTAAGTTGTTCTTTTCAATATTATAGTATTCTGTGTGTTTTCATATTTGAAAAATTTGTTTGGCTATATCAAGGGCTTTTATTCTCAGCTTCTGTAAACTAAATTGACAGAATTATAGCAACGCTGGACTTTTTTGGGGTATATCCAAAAAGCAAACATTTTTTTGCTATTTATAAAATAACAGAACCACAGGGATTTTCCATGATGCAGGCTTTAAGTTTGAGTTTAAATACAAACCTGAAGCTGGACAGCCCTGTGTGAATACTGGAGGTTCCAGTTCCAGAACAGTGGTTTCCTGTTTCAGGGGATCAGAGTTAATCAACTCTTAGTGGACTGAACTTCATCAGAGTGCATTTGCATGGAACAGTATGTTGTGTGATATTGTTAATGTACGGCTTCACAGGCCTGTTGAAATACAGAATAGATTTAGATTAAATATTCACCCAGAAATATAAGAATATTTTATCATGGTTTAATGAGCCTCTCACAACAGCATCCTGTTAATTATTAGGGTTTATATGTTGACCACTTCTTGAAAATACGCCATTTTCAGCAACTAACTGCTGGCCACCTGTACTACAGCCTTGCTTATTAACACTCTGCAGGTTTAGGTCCATAGCTAAATTGCCATAGTGAGTTAGCTTTTCTTCTAACCATGCTTTCTGGAATGGAAAGTCTGGAGTTAGGGGTTAACTGGTATGGGCAATATACTAAACCTGCTTTCTCGAATATCCCCACCAAACAATGTTCAGGGACGTAAACAATGTCAGGCCAAAATGAAGAGCAAACATCAGTTATTCTTCTAAGACTTTCATTTCATTCATTTCGCATCAGTCTACAGAAGTCTTGGTAAGTGGAACCTGCAATTGATAAAACTTTGATCTAATACTACTCTGATCTTTTTGTTAATGGATGTAACCTCTAAAAACATGCCATTGCAATATCCTTCCAGAGATTCTAGAATGTTCTGAACTTTGTTACATCTACCAGAGGCAGAAACATAACTGTGATTTACAGCCTGAACTCGATCTAATTTAGAAGTCAAAGTAATTTTTAACTGAATAGTTAATTCTGTATCCACCAAACATGTCGATGACTCACAATGACTTGGAGGCAGTTCAGGGAGGTTGATGGGTCTTATACAACCATCATTTGCTCTCCCAGCAGAAATCAACAACCAAGATGTAGAATGATACCTCTCTGCCACGTTTTATGTACAGGTTAGACTTAGTGCAGCTGCAACTAGCACTTGCTGCACAGATGCATCCTATGCCATCACTAATATAACATTCAGCAAATGACTGTCTGCATTAAAACCAAGCAGGGGAGAGTCAAAAAGTTTGTAACCCTTTCCTTGATGTAGTAAATTACATCTTTTAATGCTTGCTATCAACAGCAGCTCACCAATTAGCATATACAGCATACACATAGTAAAGCATAGTAACAAAGTATACATAAAGACACATGTATCCCACAATGTAATTTTAAGAGCTGGCCAATTTTACAGAAACACTATTTCATCTGAAGCCTGTTACTGTTTGTTAAAACATGCATAATTTTGTTTTGCATTTTGTATTGTACCATAACATTTGTACTACTGTGTATAGTCCTTCAACATATGATCTTTAATAAATCAGATTTAGGGGCAGTATGGACAGGTTTTGACATTGCTGGGGGCTTGCTGTAGTATCATGACTAAGGTAGGTTCTAAAAAATTTTTAATTTGACTAGTAAAAAAGTAAAATCTTTAGGTTGCTATATGTGACTGGTACATGCAGATCAAAGACATAAAAAAGTTAATTCTGTCTTTCTTAAGACCAATCCTGTTTTCATTGAAATGTAAATGTGATTCCATCCTTCCATTACCCTACTGCTTATCCTGTACAGTGTCATGAGTGGTCTGGAGCCTATCCCAGGCAGCCTAGGGTGCAAGGCATGGGATACCCTGAACAGGGTGCCAGCCCATTGCAGGGAACTCATACATACACACACTAAACGGAATTTAAGAGTGTCCAGTCCACCTAAACAGCATGTGAGAGGAAATCAGAGAACTCAGATGAAACCCACATGAGCACAGGGAGAACAAACAAACTCCACACAGGTTTTTTCACACAGTACCAAGAGCCAGATTCAAACCTACGACCCTGGAGATTTGCAGCAACAGTGCTTAAATGTGTTTCCCCACTGAATAATTACTCAGCCTAATAGAGTATAATGCATTGAGTCCATAATGGACATTTGGTTATCGTGATGACAGGGATGAAGCAGTTAGGCAGTATCTCACTGATGCAATAATAATCAAAACTTTTAAATAGAACGCCTTGAATGGAATGCCTATTTTCCATTCACTCATGCAAAAGAACATAACATTGATTTAGCACACTCAATTAAATCGAATGTCACTTTACATAAAGGTGGTTTTTTAACATGACCTAATTGAAGCTGAGGAACACTTCAGTATTTTACCGGTGGTGTCCCAGTGGAAATCACTTTAAGCAACAATTCAAAAGCGTACCTTCACTCTGTTCTTAGATAAAAAGTAATGTGAAAACAGAGGACTCCTAAACACTCTTAAAGGTATCACATACAGAACTTCAAGTTACATCTTTAGACTTTTTATTAACCTGTCATATTTCTAACTAGCCATTCATACAATTAGCCATGATTTTACATTAGCAGTTTCACTGGGCTTTCACACCTTAAACAAAATGTATTAACCCTTCCCTGTTCTTCATTATTGTAATATTCCACAACTTATAATACTTTTACTGGCCAATATTTTACCCCATTCTGTAATATCAGCAACTATAAAAGGTAATGTAATCAATCTACAGTCTGGTATGCTCAGAAAACAGACCATCTGATCTCCATAATATGAACTGTAACTGCGTGATTAACATTCAGTCGTGAGAAACGCACACTACTACATTTTCTTTCAATTAAAGTAATTTATAATCAAAGTATATTTCAAAGGCAACAGCATTAATTATTTATCAGAACAAAGAACATGACTTCATAATAGTGTGTGATGGTATGAAAATATTTTAAATTTAAAGGTCAGTGTGTTAATGTATTTTGCTTTCATTAATTTAATTTTACACTATGGAATGAATTTTTAAAAGATAAAACAGTTAAAGAGACAAAATGCCTGTGATCTCGATTAGAGGATGCTATATTATAGTTTTTGTAATCCTATGCACATTTGTAAGTGGATGTTTGCGCTGTGTCTCCTGTGTCCTCCGGTCCTAGTAGTGTCTGTATTCCAAGCTGTTCTCGATTCCATCAGATACTCCATGGCAGCACGCAGCTGTGGCACTGCAGATCTGCTGGGTTCCAGACTTTTCACTCTCTAAGTCAACAGCCTCAAATGGTTTATTTAAGGTGGATTGAGCAGCAAGTTGCCAACAGATGTGAAAAAGGCAATATAACCAACAGACATGAATTGAGCTTTCTTCCATTTCATTGTGAGCTGAAATACTTGAAGGAACTTCTTGTGTGATTTTTTTTATGTTAAAAATATCACAAGAGAGCCTTTCTGCTCTGTTCCATATCTGTAAATTAGTAGCAATGGGGCAGGTCAGCCTGACTTTGGTGCTGTAGTCTGTAGTTTGTATTTGTTTTCACATGAACCGAAACAGTGTTTATCAACAAATTTAGCCTAATACAGAAATATCTTCAAATTAGTAAACGACACAGTTACCTTGAGTTTATGTTACCCACATGCCACCTTCAAAGAGGTCACATAAACATAATGGTATTTACTAATTACGTTATTAAAGTGCATGTTTAATTGCTGGATGGCTTTATAGTGAATATTGATAAATGTTCTATATTAGCAAAAGAAAGAAAAAACACCTGCTACTTTGCTCTTTGAGGAACACCTGCTGTTAAATATACTCATATTATAGACAATACTGGTGCTGAGCGTCTATTGCCACTTCTTAATTAGTAAAGTCACAAATTAATATTCTAAGAAAAAAATAACTAACGTCTATGTGAAGGCAAACAAACTGAATTCACCAGTGAAAGCACAGAGAAAGCCACCCTTTGAGAGGGTTCTATTGGCCAACATATTAACTTCAAACAGGAAGGGAATGAACAGCTGAGCTTAGAAGATTATCAGCTGTCTGACGTGCAAAAGGATTATCACATTGTCTACAAAGTCCACCCATCTGTTTTGTGATTTTCTTGTTATTTACAGCACACTCTACATAGGAAACTATATGTGCTAGGTAGAGAGGGGATTTGTATATGTTTAGGACATATTAAAGCTCTTGTGAATATTTAACAGACTAAGGAATGGGTTGGCTGGGTCTAATAAAACTTTGTAGCTATTTCTGACTCTGCTGTATGTCCAGGGCTCTCCTGGGCCAACTGTCTCTAGTTTGGTGCCATACCAGCCATAGGGATCTGAGAGTCCAGTGTCACAGTCAGACAGGGGTCCAGAAGCTTAAAGATTAGAATCCCAGTCACCAATTAAGACTAAAAATAGCCTCTTTGCTTTCAATGGCCCATTCTCTGGTGAACATAAATGCTTGTCAGTGGAGACTCAACAGTTAAGAGTGTTAAAATTTCTAATTGCGCTCATTCAATGATGCTGGTGAAATGCCAGGATTTCTGACACTAGGGCTTCATTTGATTCTTTCAGTGATGAAGCCTCTGGCTTGGTTGACCACTGTAGTACCACTGACATTAGATCTTATGAATCAAAGATGTTCAAAGGGAACTGCACGTCGATATACCGGAAAGTTCAAAGAAAATGTCAGAATTAAATTTTGTCTTGTCCTTTACCAATGCTGTATGGAGGGGAATGTAGCCTAGAGCAAGCAGTGATTACATTGCTAAAATCTCTGGACAGAGGTTTAGTATAACTCTTGAATCTAGCCTAACTTGTATAAAACAGGCTTGATGTTCATTAGCCCATTATCAATTGCATGATATGACAAGTCAAACTCAGATTTAAAATTAGTTAAGTATTGCCAAAATATAGGAACTTTATTTTAGTGAATTTAGTGACCTCCTTTGTGTTCAGATGCTCAGAGTTGTAACACTGGGCAATGTGATTCCAGTGCTGATGGAGAAAAGGATGTGCTCGGTGAAAGCTTTTTTAAATCCCTTTTGCAATTGCTGGGTGCCAATATGTAAATGTAAAAGGTCCAACATACTCACTTAATGAGATGTAAGATCTAATTATCAGTGTATGTCCAGAATGTGATACTATCCATTAAATCAGTCCTTTTCTGTTCATTTTTAATTGCCTTTGATCTGATACTACTCTCATCAGATGTCTAGGTAGTAACTTTGATGAAGTTACAAATAACTGCAATAAAGCAGTTTGATGATACAGCTCTTTTAGAAAGGAAAATAGTCAGAAATGTGAGATGCCCCTGGTGACTTAATGACAGCAGTCCCTCACATCAGAGTGCTATAATTTTAATGGAAATGCAGAATTGCTAAACTTGCAATTCTGCTACTTGTCTGTATGGACTGACTATTGAGCAAGCTGGAAAACCTATTGCATATGTCTTGTTCTGCTCAATACTTGAAACCAAAAGATAGCAAATGCCACATTCTTTATTTTTTGTATAATCATAGTTACCCTTCTTGGCTATTTTAGTATTAATTACTTGTATGTTCCTTTAACTAGACTTAATTTTTGACAAGTAGTTATTGTGAAAACCTACTACTTGCCCACTGGATTCCACTTCCCCTAACTTTTTATAGACAGTTACTTTTGTATTAATGTATCCCACAATAATATAATTAACACATCCCATTAATCACACCTTCTCCCAAAGTTTCATTAATCAAAAACATTGTAAACATTGACCTGTATTTCAAAGGCATATATCTGTCAAAAACGGCTGTTTTATTGAAAATAAATAAATAAATAACTGTTTATTTATTTTTATTTATTTATTTAATAAATAACAGCTCTGTCCTACCCCAAACACACTGTACAGCTCTGTCCTACCCCTAATACACTGTACAGCTGTGTCCTACCCCAAACACACTGTACAGCTGTGACCTACCCCTAATACACTATACAACTGTGTCCTACCCCTAATACACTGTACAGCTGTGACTTACCCCTAATACACTGTACAGCTGTGTCCTACCCCAAACACACTGTACAGCTGTGACCTACCCCTAATACACTGTACAGCTGTGTCCTACCCCAAACACACTGTACAGCTGTGATCTACCCCAAACACACTGTACAGCTGTGTCCTACCCCAAACACACTGTACAGCTCCGTCCTACCCCTAATACACTGTACAGCTGTGACCTACCCCTAATACACTGTACAGCTGTGACCTACCCCTAATACACTGTACAGCTGTGACCTACCCCAAACACACTGTACAGCTCTGTCCTACCCCTAATACACTGTACAGCTGTGTCCTACCCCAAACACACTGTACAGCTCTGTCCTACCTCTAGTACACTGTACAGCTGTGTCCTACCCCAAACACACTGTACAGCTGTGTCCTACCCCAAACACACTGTACAGCTGTGTATCTATACACATAAAACACTATGAGCTCTCCTTTTGGCCAATGCTCAGGCACTCAAATCTGAGCTGTAATGGCACTTTGCACCTCTGCTGTAGAAAACAAAAAAGTACTTAGACTCCAAAGTCTTATTGGTGCTTTTCATAATACTGACAATACTTGTTCACACCTCCTTTGATCTATGCGAACCTGTGTTTGAGTGTATTTTTTACATCTTACTAAGAAAATTCAAATTCCATACTTCATAACTGTCAGTAAAATACAACGTTTTCCAGGAGTTAATATCGGGAGCATCTTGGTAAGATGAAGACACACAGAAATGTACCTTTCTGTCCGGTAAAATGATATGTATATATTGCGTAGTCAGCGAAACGTGTCAATGAAATGTAAAGTAGGAAGAAAGACAGTCCCAACATTCTGAAAAGGATATAAACACAAACAGATCAGAACACTAAGGCCTTAAAGTAGGAATTTAGGCAAACTGCCTTGTCACATGTCTAATTGTTAATACTCACGTTAACACCGGAGGCTGATTTGCTGAGCTTTGATGATTGCCATGACAAAAGTCACACACATACATAGTTCATCCTGAAACATATAATGTTAGCGTGGCTGGATATTTGGACTGAAGTTGGAAGAATTTTCTCACAGGCAAATGTTTTAGGTCCCAAAGCTTTATTATTATCTTGTACCTGCCCCCGGGACCATTTGTTTTTCATCATCTATATTTACTCTTGGCATCACAGTGGCATGGTTGTTAGCGCTGTTGCCTCGCACCTCCAAGCCTGGGGTTTGATTCCCACCTCAGATCTGTGTGAGGGGAGTTTGCATGTTCTCTCTGTGCTTGGTGGGTGTTCTCCAGTTTCCTCCCACAGTCCAAAGACATGGAAGTTAGGTTGATTGGTGTCTCCAAATTGCCTGTAGTGTGTCCCCTGCCCTGTGCCTCCTGGGACGGGCTCCAGGCTTCCTGCAACTCTGACTTGGACAAGCGGTGTAGATGATGGGTGGATGTTTACTCTCTCTTTAGTTATCGGACGTAATTTTGCACAACATTATTCACTCTTACATGTTCAGCTGTTTTAGTTGTTGTTAAACCATTTTATGCAATTTGGGGAAACTACATATAATGAGCCTCACAGTGCAAAGGTAGGGACTTCTTACAATTCGACCTAATGTTTGTAACACTCTAAAATGAAGATAATTAATGACAATAGTGTTTTCTATAGCTTTTAAATGTAAGTACAAGTACATTTGACAGCTCCATGTTGGGTCAAATGATGTGCATATGACATTAGTAAAGTACAACTGAATTGAGTACCCATACAATACTTAAACTTTCTGATTCCTTACAGTAGAAAGCTGTTAGCTGCACTTATATTCTAAATATGTATTTGTGCCTGGGGGTCCTGTAAAGTGTTGCGCTTCATCTTATTATTTTTTGCCCAATTTTTTTGTCCTAAGTCTACTTTATGGTAATTTTTACCATTTTTAAAAATCTAATTACATGATGTATGATATACGTTGCACTTTGAGAGCCACAAGGTCAAATGTTTCTTCTGGATGAATCACAATTTTCCTGGAGGCATACGCAGCTTTGTGATGTTTTCCAGTAGACAGTACAGCTCACTGCCAAACCAGTCACGATGTCTGTGACCCCACCCCGCATTATGAGCATACTTACTTCTCAAATAGAGAGGAAGTTTTTAAAAAGCTACATGTTCTTTTCAGTTCTGATAAATGTTCCCATGTGGTTTGGATATTCTAATTCGCTAATAATAGTTGCAAAAGAATTACAATAGTTAAGGATTTCCAATAAGGAAAAAGTGTGAGGGGGTAAAAGCTAAATTATTGAAATATGCCAAAGACATGCCTCAGCATCCCCTTCCCTTCTGTAATGGTTCCTTCTCCCTAACACCCATGATCCCCCATCATCTGCTCACTGGCTGGCATGGCATATGTTCTGGAGAGGGAAGCTGAGTCTATTTTACATTTGCCAAGGGTTCTCTTCCAGTCCCAGTGTTTCCTTCAGTCTGCCATGCATGACCCCAGGGTCTTATTCCATGTGGCACGGCGCTGCCAACATCTGCCACCACACCTTAGCTGCCTGTCACCCTGGGGCTGGGCCCGCCCTGGCGTCCTACTTGAGTGTTCCATACTGTCTGGGTGATTTTCCACATGAGTGGAAAAGCCAACGATGATTAATGGTATAGGCAGGCTGGCTCAACTGATTGAAACAATATAAGTCAGCATAGTTCCTTGACCTTTGCTGTCCACGGTTTAATACTTATTGGGCTAAGGGTTTTCACCTAAACAAAAACTCCTGATGATTTTAAGCCCTGCTTATAACCATAACATGTTGAAAACGTTCAATGAATGCTTTGTTATTTACAAAGAGTTAAATAGTTAAGCCTGCTTTAGATTCTTTTCAGTTAGGGAACAGATTGATTTTTTTAAATGGTAGGATAACACAATTACCCATTAGCATTGTGACAGCAACTTTAATATTTCACACAGCTGTCATTGTGTGTATTCCATACACATTTTTGCTTCCTGTAATCTGTATATAACATTTTTTTCCAAATTTATTAAAGACACATGGTCTTAAATATGATTTTCACCCAATATTGAGAAAATAATGTCATTAGAGATTTGTAAGCAACAGCAAAAACAACCAATCACGAAATAAGATATTTAAACAAAATTGAAACACTTGCCAGAAGTTTAGCCAGTGCAACAGGGCAGGTAAAATCTTAATAGTGTTGCTTTTATCGGGTCTGCCTTTTGTAGGAAAAATAGGATTGTAAGTCACCCAGTGGAAAAATCGAGAATATCTGTCCCACTATCTTATTACACTGCTATCATTTGCTGGAATGGGAGGACAAGAGACAAACCTGTTAGTTTAATTTCATAATTTCACACTCGGAGGTGGTGGTTTAGGGCTCAGCCAGTAACTGGTGACTCTTGCTTTCTGCAGTCTGGGTTCAGGTTCAGCTTCAATATGAACATCACAGAGGTTGCAACATTCGTACACTTGTCTGATCTCCAATCTAATTCCATTTGTGAATGCATGCAAATGCTCTTCAAGTAATGAGTCATACTTCTTGGGACAGATTACAGTCCCCAAGTCAAAAAGTATTTACTTTAGGTGCTGTTTTACCAAATGTTTTTTTTTTCCCCAAAACAATATTAGCTGCCTTGCTTATTTACATCTAATTTTCAGGTAAGTGAACATTCTAGCCAGGTCTTTAAACACAACTTTTGAAAATGTGATGCTGGCAGCTTTTGAAATTGCTGGTCTGAGATCTTGATCTCTATTTTGTCAAATGCAGGTACACAGACATGTGTTCTGGGGCCAGAAAATGCACAGCATTTGTAAAGATTTATCTTTTTCTGGCTTACCTTCATAAAGGCAACTTTCCGCTACATGTATACAGCTTAAGTTGGTAAATATTTTCAGGGTAGGAAGTGCTGCAGACAGCAACAACATCTGTATGAACTCTAAGTTTCTGGCGATACACATCAAGAGAATGTAAAATAAAGAAATAACGCTTGGCATTTACTTTGAAGCCATATATGTTGACTAAGTAGTGTGCTGCAAGTACCTTGGTCACATTCACATTTAAGTGTTGTTAAAGAGCACAGAGCACTCAGCAATAATATTTTGGATCAGCAGCAACTGATGGTTTTACCACATATGCATGTAAGCGTGCTAGGATAATTAAAAAGTGGGTCAGTGGGCAATGCCGTTGCTTCGCACCTCTCTGTCATGGGATTGAACCTGATTCTCTGCTCTGCGTGTGACATTTCAGTGTCACTGCCCGTGAATTTCTTTATTCTAGTGTCCTCCCAGAACCTCATTTATGCAGTGCGGGTGGATTTGAGGCTCGAAATTGACCTAAGTGCATGTATGGGTGTGGTCTGTGATATCCCGGCTCTCTGTTTGGGATGTGCACCGCCTTGTGCCCAGTGCTGCCTGGAATAGGCACCAAGTCACATACAGGAGAAGCAGCTGAAAAGCGAGTGAGCAAAGATAGGGATCTTCCAAGGACAATTACTGCATGTTCCTGCAGGTAAAAGGAGAAAGTAAAAGATCCAAATTCATCTCTGCAAACAAAAGGAAGAACTCATTTGCACAGTGTTAATTGTCTTACTGTGCAGTCTTATTTAATACAATTAACTTTTTATTAGGCTTTAGCCTGCAGACAGTTTTCTAAAGCACCGCACATTTAAATGATTTATTTGCATTTAATGTGTCTCTGTTAGCAACAGAATTGTCCTGTCTAGACAGAGAAATACCTCTTTAAGTATAAATTATTTGTCTATGACTATCAACAATAGATTTAATATTTCTCAGTACCAAAAGGAGAGGGAAATTAAACATCTACCAATGACAAGAATGAATGGCTGCACAATAATAAATGGTACATAAAAACACTGCTCATGTAAACAAGCAGACAAATAAAGTCCGACGCATAAACACAAGCCCGAGTCTGTAATCTGTCACTCAGTTTTGTTCTTTGTGCTGTTGCTGAACTTGAGGACCGTCTGAATATTTACTCAAACTGAAGCTTTCAGTAAATAAAGAATGAAGGCTAACTGAGCGTGACTTTCCAGACACTCGAGAACAGAGAGCAAAACACTGAAAAAATGTTTGCAAGAGTTAATTCTAAGGTTATTATTGAGGCAACTGTAATATTGCAAGTTAACTCTTAAATAAACCAAAGCCCTTTAAAATATAAAGCCCCTTATGTTGTCATTATTATCAGAGACTTCCTCTGTCAAAGCCTTTCTCAGAATGTTTCTGCTTGTCTTGCAGTTTGCAGTATTAAACTCAGTATCCTTTCATTTTACAAGATATGATTCAGGTACATTGTTTCCATTATGTAAAATTTCTGTGTGTCATTGTACCTGTAACGTGTTAAAAATATATCTTAATCAAAGTGGATCCAGGGAGACACAGAGAGAAAAGCAGGACCCAGACTAGCCTGGAACATAGTCTACTACAGCATGGCACTCAGACAAGCAGACATCCCTAATTATGACAACAAGAATGACCAGTTCCCTCACCACATGTCCTTGGATAGCAAGAACACCTGGGGGAAACTGCACCAACTCACCAGTGACCCATCTAGACCCTGCATATAACTTCATATTACGCATATCCGGAGACCTGTAATCAAAGCACCAAGAGAAGCCTGTCATATTGTACATTTACACTGTGCGGCACCATGGAGAGCAGTGCAAGTCCAGACCCAGGTCGGGTGGTCACGCCTGCTGGCTCTGTAAACAGAGCCCAAGAGGTGCACCTCGACTGGAGGAGCGACCCTTTATTTCCTGTCAGTTCTGTGCTCATGGACTCACCCACCCGACTCTGTAGCACTTGAAGAAAAAGAGCACCTCTGTTGCCTATCACCTTGTGCAACACCCTGTCAGTTCAGCCTTCACAAACTCGCTGCTCACTGTCCTTTTAACAATCCATCCTTTCTTTTGCCTTACACCTCTGCATCTTCCTCTGGCTAGCCATGGTACTGTGGTACATTTTACTTTGTGAAGTTTGTAATCTTTCTTTTTTATTCATTGTTATTAAAGTATGTTACGGTGGCTAAAAAAAACCTTGTAGTGTTACAAGTGCATAGTCTTTCATTGCTATTAGGTGTAAATATCTGAATTCAGATCCAAATCAACTTTGATCAGTCAGAATGAAACCTTAGTTTTGACCTGAAGCAGCACAGCAATTTCAATTTGGAAAGAGTTACAAAAGCAATCGAACTGTATGTGTGGGTGGCTTTAAAGACAAAACACTTTTCAGTGATTTGTAAGCCCCACTGGATAATGTATTTTAAGGTGCATGTATTTATTTATCCAACTAAAACCTTGTAGCAACATCTCCCACATTCTCCTTTTGTAATGATATAGGCTGCAGTAATATTTCATTTAATATATATCTGTGCTGTATGTAATATGGACATTCATTATGATGACAATATTTTAAAATCATCACTCTTGCCATAAATTCCAAGGGAAAAAATAATAGTTTTATAGTCCATCTTACTAAAAGTTATGTATATATTTTTCTGACTTTTATGAGTGCATGCATGTGTTCGTGGCATGGGGGTATATACACTATTGGGTTGACTTGGGGAGGAAATATCATTTCAAGCTTGAATGGATTCCTGTACTGTCTTGTGGTATGCAAAAGAGAAATACCAAGATATTGCAGAATACCAAGTCCTCCCTGTTCAGGGATTGCTTCAAGTGCAGGGGTACTGTAATACTGGACAGTGAAGATACAGTATATAACCTAGTCTAATGTCAAATATGAAATGGAAAAGTTAATTTATTACATAGATTTCTAACATCATGCCTTATGTTTTAAAAATATTGAAAATATACATTTAATTTCATTTCAAAGTGAATTTAAATGCACATTTGTCGACTTGGCCATGACTGGTGCTCTGTATTGGAATGGTTTTCCCTGTCTGGTGCTCTGTGTTGGATTGGTTTTTCCTGGCTGGTGCTCTGTATTGGATTTGTTTTGCCTGTCTGGTGCTCTGTATTGGATTGGTTTTCCTTGACTGGTGCTCTCTATTGAAATGGTTAGCCATAACTGGTGCTCTGTATTGGATTTGTTTGGACAAGAACAAAAATCCTTGTTTTTTCATTGATGTAATGCTAAAGTAATGGTGCTGCCATTTATCTTTAAAAACAGTTGTTTTTTTTTTTAACACAAAGCCAAAAACTTGACCTTAATTTGTTCACAAATTATTTGATCCAGCAGTAAGCTTGGCTGACCATGCTCTGCTGAGTATAGTAAATAGTGTCACAGATGGTGACCATTAACCAGAGGTTGCACAGTAATTATTATTTTTTCTCACTTACCCAGGAGAGGGGTCTCTGACTGATGATTGAACATTGTCTCTTTAATAGCCCTCTTCCCTGACCTGTCCAACAGAGCCCACCAAGGTTCTGACAGAAACCCTGCAGACTGCCCATGTAATGGAACCCAAAGTGCATCTCCTTCGTTGCGGACGTCCATTGAAGTCAGAAGTCATCTGAAAGTCAGAGAGCTGGCAAAGGATCAGTACTATTGGAAGCGTGCCCAGAGAAGCATGACAGCATTTATGCCAGGGGATGGGGGAGCAAGGCGTGGGGGGCTGGCACTGGAGCCTGTGTATGCACACGTGTTTACAGTGGGAAGTGGGTCGCTGATTTCACGGAGAGTCTGTTTCACGGCCATGCAGAAGAACACAAGATGGACGGCTTTGTCTCAGAGCTTCTGCACTTTTCCTATGTGGGCTGCCACATTTGAATACTATGGGCACAGAATGTACGAGTGCTGCCATGTGAGATGCCAAATTCAAGCCTGTGAAAAGTTCCAATGTCTCTGTGGAAGGAGCGAAGCGACCCCAGGGCTTTAACCCAAAGATCCACCCGGACGTGTCATTGGACTGACATGGCGACACAGCTGTGCATTGTTGAGCTATCGAATTCAACAGCTCCGCTGTTTGGGCTTTCTTTGTGCTGGTTTGTTCATGCAATTTCACCTACATTATTTTATTATTAAATTGTCTTTAATTAATGAGTAGCTGAAGGAGGAAGTACACACAAGTAGTTCAAAAGTGATAACCAGAACAAGAAATGGAACGCCCACTAAGAAAAAAATCCAAGAAAAACTATTTCCATTATCTTAATGTATTCTATCCATTAAAAAAACTGCAATATGTCGTGCAATGATTCAGAAATCATTACTGTATTATGTTGGCACTCTCACTGTAGCTTCCCCACACATTTTTCTGGTTTACATTGAGACTTTTTTGTCTTGTCTATTTGTGTGAACCACTGAATAAATATTCTGTAGTTTATTCTGAGATATCTTAACAATACTGTACTTATAACCTTGATGGTTCAATATCATTTACAGAACTAAGTCTAATTATAAGCTATATTATCTAAATAGCATCTGTTCCTAAGAGAAGACAGAATACCAACAAGGCATTAATCCTCTTTACTAAGCTCCTCATATATTAATTATCTATGTACATCCCTGTGTGTCTTGCAAGAAATCAATGACATCACGTGTCGTGTTTTGAAAATTTTGAATAAATTTAACTCACGCTTAACATTAAATATGCAAAGTATATTCAAATTTCCTACACCTCAGAAATCTTCTTAATAGAAGTTGCCTAAGTGTAGCATCAACACATTGGCTAATGGTGCCAGTGACATTATTAACTAAGAGCTGCTTTTACAATTTCATTATTTATCACTCTATTGGATGGTTGCACGGAATGTTGGGTTTTCACAGGTGGGAAGGCTGACATGCCACAAATTAGTTCAGGGACTCTGCTGCTGTGAGTTTGTAGAATGTTGGGCAACATTCAGGGCTGTTTGGCTGTTTGAATTTGTGTACCTATACTCAGCACATGACTAATATAAACTCAAGGTTAAACTTGGCACAAGTTACCCA
Organism: Chitala chitala; assembly: GCA_025773905.1. Classification (NCBI taxonomy): domain Eukaryota; kingdom Metazoa; phylum Chordata; class Actinopteri; order Osteoglossiformes; family Notopteridae; genus Chitala; species Chitala chitala. Next base: position 28,664 of record JABJVR010047479.1, on the reverse strand, counting down.
CTGAATTTTCTGGGGTTGCAGAGTAAGTAACTTATAAAAACACTTTTCTAACATAGGCCATGTAATTTTCATCTAGTTAAATGGAGAGTGCAGTGTACTGTAATACGGTGAAACTTGAGACTTAACAACCACCTGAAACAACCAACCATGAAATGTTACCCTGGGAATCGAATTAGGCATGTAACGTAATGCAGCCACAGAGTCCAGGTTACCTTTATAAGTCAATGAAAAAAGACTGTATGACATAAAAGAGTGTCAGCAAATACAGTAACAGCACTGAGTGGTCAAGGAAGCAATTCTAGTGCACTTTTACAGGTATATATTATGATCAATCATTCATCAGGACCAAATGACCAGCTACGATTCATATTTTGATTGTCATTGGTTACAAATCACAAGTGGCTGCTCAGGACAGAATGAAATTCATGTAATAGCAATCCTGGCAGTCAAACTGTGGTCTCTTGTTATGATTGGTCGCTGAACAGGAAGGTCACTCAGCTCAAGTTCTACTGCAATCCATTAGAGATGCAGGGCTGCATCTTTAAACATAACGATCTGATAAAAATACTTTTTCCAAACTGACTTGCATTAACTCAGTTTAACCATGCATAATAATTAAGGGTTAAGCTTAGTTATGGATTTATGACTTGGAAAAGTAACGTTTTACTGTAAAGTCCTTTAAATTGACACACTTATAAACTATTTGAATTAGTGATAATGGTGGTAAAAAGGGAAACCATTACAAAAAGTGAAAAAGCCAAAAACAAAAACTTGAGAGACAAACCATTTCAAATTGGGTTGTGTGATGAAGACCCAGTCATGGTACCGCACCGTGTAGCAGAGCTGTATGTGCTAGGAAGGACTAAGCCAGCATAGGTCACACAACAGGCCATGATGCCAGGTTTCATTTCCTGACTTTTAAAAATTAATTTCCTGCATGTTTGGTGTTGTTGTACCAGCTGCTGCCTCTGTACCACTAAATCAATAACAAGCCACCAGTCGGCCACCTAAACTAGTGCTGCTTCTCCACACACTCAAATTGCTTCTATTCATAAAGAAATCTTGTGACTACTAAAAAAACACCCTGGCTCTTCTTGAATGAAATATTTTTTTTCCTTCATTTGTCTCGTGTAGTAGCACGTGACCTCTGTCCTGATAACTTGAAAAGCAAAGCGGTATCAAACCGGCCTCGAAGCTGGGCTGCCGTTGTGCTAAGTGAAGCTGAGCTGAGCTGGTCCACTCCGGCAGAAGTGTGTGAGAGCCTGCAGGATTTGTTCATGCCCTCGGGCTACACTCAAAGCCCTCCGATGCTCCCCACCTTCAGGTACCAGAGGGCACTTCTTCACTAAATATTTCATAACACAGAGAACAAAGCTGACACAACACACAGACATGGATGTGAAACACACCGTTGAATACGATTGTATCTGTTCGGCGTTTGCCTGATAAATACACAGTCTGTTTATAAGGCACTTTTATACAAGCAAACACGATTATTACAAAGGGATTATCGCAGGGTGCAAAAACCATTACAAGATTCTCAATAACGTTGACATTTCTGTATTTATTCAGACTCTAACAACAATAAACAAGAATGTGTTTTCCAACCAGATCAGCAAAATGTGTTGAATACACATCAACCCAGTTTTTGGTTTTACATTTTATGGTCTTAAACTGTTTATGACAGTTGTCAAAGATGTTATGACAGCTGTCATGGCCTGTTACGATTCTGTTAATAGAACATGTTTATGATAATGCCATGAAGGTGTTATCTGGGCAATGCTAAGGACAATGAGCCCAGTTTGTTTTTTTTGAGCTTTCTCTATTTCTTGAACTGGGAGGGGTTTTTTTGGCAGCTTTCCAAATTACAAACAAAACTACTTTTTGGTAGTAAATTCTGATAAGGTTAAACAGAGACTGTGTCGTGATTTCATTAAAAATAATTCACATTTTAATGGAGAAACAGGGATGCAGCAATCATATGTATTACATATTATAAACAGAGTCAACCCAGAATCAAAGAGTGTGTAGTGTTACAGTCAGTCTACAGCTACACCTAATCAGGAAGCATGTTGCCTAGGATAATAATCCTTTATTAAATGCCTAAGCTTCATTCATTCAACACCAAGACTTTTCTGGTGAACATGTACAATACAGGCATTACTGTTTATCTGAATATATTGAAATTCCACCAACAAGCATGGTTTAACCAGATGACTCATCTGCATTTGTTTTTTAAAGTTTTAAATAAAATTAAATTACAGCCATAAAATTTATTTCTGAAACATAAAATGCTCAGAAGAGAGGCATGAGGAAGGTCTTTCCCCCTCCAGTCATGTTTTCTTACAGTTAAGACAATTTTACATTCTTCACAAGTTCCATATATAATTTAATTCATGCTATGATTGTTAGTGCATTTTTTGTGTAAGACCATGTCATAGATTACGAACATAGTTGACGGGAAAATGGGGATATTAATTTCAGAAGCAATAATTAGAGAATAAATTAAACGAATGAAATCGATAAATCAAAATTTCACAAAAATTGATAAAAGAGTAACAGGAAAAAAGGCCAAGTGTGTGTGTGATATTCCCTAAGCACCTGTCCCTTTTTTTCCCTTCAGCACGCCAGAAGCCACAGTCCAGAAAAGCACGCGAAGAAAATTATTATGATCTGTCAAAGAATGTGCAGCCTTTTGTTAGGGACGCGTCCCAGCAGAAGAGCCCCGTGATTCGATTCCCTCGTCTTAGCCTGGTTCCGTTTTGTCTGCCTTTTCAAATTATCGACTCCGTCACATTCCCCCGGCATGTCGCTGTCTCCACGGATCAATGGCTGGCGCTGGCCATCAAAACGTAGCCCAGAAAAGAGCCGCTTGGCAACTTGCACGCGCCAACACGTTCCGCGCGCCTCCCGCGCGCCTTTCCCTCCGCTGCCCAGCGTATTTGTGGCGTAGCGATTCTTTTAATCAAGCCAAGAGCGGCAGCCCTGCCTCTCCGTTCAGAAGGGAATTTTGTCAAAGTGCTCGTGTTGACTGAACATCAATACCAAAAACAAGAACACTACAAAGCAAGGTCAAATGGGTGTTGAGTAAAAAAGTGGGGGGGGGGGGGCAACCAATAAATTTAATCAACACAACAAATGACTGGGAGAAACAGACTGAACAATATTGAACAATTTTAAATATAAGACAAATGTCGTATAAGACGAGAATTCATTTGGAATTTAATTCAAAATATGATTTCATAAAGGCAAATTTAAAAAAATAATACCAGCAATATAGCAAAAATACTTCACAGAGAATTGGGTATGTTTTAGATTGTATTGGAATACAAATACACTATGCCTTTGAGTGATTTTGGGATATCAGCACAATCCTGAATACTTTGTATTATATGTCATTGGCAATATTAAAGGTGAAAACTTGACAAATTAAGGGAAATGGAATGGGTTCAATGTGTTTTGTTATTGCCTCACAAATAGTTGTGCATTGTGTGTCAACTTTTCATGCTGTCCCAGTGTCTACACATATTTACTCTATATGCTCCAGTTTTCCAAAGACATGCAGTTTTCAGTGAACTGGCCACTTTAAATTGTTCCTGATATGTGTATGTGTCTGGGGGTGGGAGGTGTGTGTGTGTGCATGCACATTCCCCTTAAGACTCATGAATTTGGGAGATGACAGCAAACGTGCTTACTATATGAAGAGAATATAAATGGAATGGGATGCTAATGTATCTTGAGCAGTCTCTGGCAATGTGAAACAAATGGAGAGGAGGACTTAGAGCCTAACCAATCACAATCAAGCTATGTAATATCTGATGAGATGAATGCTTACTGAGCTCACTGTATAAATTACTTAAATATCAACACGTCAGCACACGCCTGGAATCTGTCATGGGAACACTGATTGTCACTGAAGCACATGTTAGATCATCCTTTAGACGTGTTTCCTTGTTGACGTCCTCATACATGTGCTCAAGCTCTGCACATGCCAACTTGCCCCCATTTTTAGGACATCATCTAACTGATCATTATCATTGTTGATCATCCCTGTTTAAGAAATCAATTACCTATGCTCTGCCAGTATCAAAAAAGCCAGCCTATTTTAATGACTGTAGATATGTCGTGCTCACATCAGTTATAGTAAAATGTTTTGAGAGACTAGTCATTATCTGTACTAACACCATTTTACCCAAATGTCTAAACCCTCTGCCACTTGCATATAAGCATAAAAGACATACCATGTAGGCGTATATATAACATACAGGCTATCTTGCTAGCTGACTCATCTGGAAAACAAAGACTACTATGTAACACTTTTATTTGTTGATTTGTTGATTGCAGGTCAGCATTTAACACTTTCTGGGGATCTCATGGCTACTCAGAATCCTAAGCATCTTCTCACTGTGCAGATGAATCGCACACTGCTTTTAGACTCCAGGCTATCAGGGTTAACAGGAAACTTTTTGAGACTGGTGACTGCCAGCACTGGCATCCCACAGGGCTATGTGCTAAGTCCCCTGCTGTCTTCCTATCCACATACAGCTGTGTGGCAAGACATACCTCTAACACTTTTTACAAATATGCGGATGATACTGCAGTTGCTGGCTGTTTCATCAAGAATGAGGATGTGGCCTACAGAGATGAGGTAAGGTGCCCATGTACAGTGCTGTTGTCCCACATTGCTGTGAAAACAAAGCTGGTTGTGGTCTTTATGAAATGTTCATGGACCATCACCCCATGTACATTTGTGGAGTGACTGTAGGCATAACGATTTTAAGTTCCTTGGCATTCACATTACCAGAAACCTAACCTGGACCCTGCGGGCTACAGAATCAATAAAAAAGGTACAACAGCATTTTCAAAGACAAAATATTTACATTGTCCTCAAATATCCTCAGCATGTTCTACAAGTATGCAATTGAAACTATTCTCATGTGTGGACTTACAGTGGTTTGGCAACTGCTCAAAGTCTGATCAGAAAGTCCTGAAAAGAATCAACTCAACTCCATCTCTGGAATGCAGCATCCTCGTATTACTGATATCTTCCAGAAAGGCAGGTAAAATCAAGGTAAAAACACTAAGGGCAATAGTTATACTTGTTTCACACTGTTTTCCCTGCTGCCATCTGGGAATCACTACAGGACCATAAAAGCGAAGATGTCTAGACTGAAGAACACCAAACATGACCTTTCTTACAACAACAATGTTCAACTCACTCTGATGGTCAATATATGTTTAAAGAGTGGTCGCCCCCTACTGTTCACTGTTCGATGTATTTGTGTTACACTTTGCTATGTATTTAAAATATGTGGGTGTGTATGCAGTTCCTTTTCCACTACTCTTTTCAAAAGCACTTTAGTGATCTAACTGTGTTGTACTGTGTGTGCCTGTCTTTGATCCTTAAGGAGCATACATACAATAATGTTATTGCATCTGTTTGCACATGACAATAAATCAGTATCTCAATCTCACTTTGCTAGCCATTACACACCTACAGGAACTGAGCCAATGGCAGTTGATGATTATTATGTAAGGACTTCAACACTTCAATCCACAAAAGAACTTGACCTGTATTTCTGCATGCATGTAAAATGTCTTTCTATTCCAGATGGTTGCCAAAGATTTAGGCCTTCTTGCCAAATTATTTAACCGTGTTTCCCTTGAACATCCAATCCTCTGCAGAGATTCAAGTGCTAAGGTAAGTGTCTACTGAACACAAATGAAGATGGCTCTGAAGGGGCATTAATGTTTCAACAGAGTGTATATGTTAATTCAGAATTAAATAAACCTTTAATCACCATTATTTTTTTCATTAAACTGAGAACATCCAAAGCATTGCCTTTATGAATTCATGTGCTTTGGAATTTCCTTTATCGTGCCTGTGCTCATTTGCATGTAGTGCAATGCTCTGTCATGGGGAAAGATCCACAGCCATGTTTACTCAACATTTAAGGCACTCATTCCATAAGCATTCCAGAAGCGTGGACCATATTTAATCACAGGACTGTGCAAAGAAGTTTGCTTAAGAGATTTTGCATTAAAATGATATGTTAATTCCATAAAGCTACATAAATCACAGGTGGCATATTTAGTTTAAGTATTTCTAAAATATTGTATCTGAATACAACATTACAAACATCTATAATGGAACACGTTTCCATTGGTGGGATGCAAACACAAAAACACTATGTCTCAGTTTGGTATTTCAAGAATAAAACTATAGACACATTTTAAGTGTGTCACTCACAAAATTCTGGAACTTCTGGAAAATTCTGTGCATTGATGGATAGGAATTAGAACAACGAATAATGTGCTAAGGGTGGAATGTCTACATGCAAGTAGACAAGGGTGGAATGTCTACATGCTTAGTCCACTGGCAAATTTGTCAAATTTGTTATTATGAACCCCACTGCAATATATGTAGATACATGCTGTCTTTCCTGATTACTCCTGACAATGGTGACCTCTGAATCTAAAACCAGGAATTAATGACATGGAGAGACATGTTTTCAAGCAAATGCATAAAAAGAGTATACAAAGGAACCAGACTTGTTACTGAAAAATTATTGATTCAGATCTCTAAGCTTTAAGCTGGAATGAGATGCAATGTGACGATGCAGTCATCTCTTCACTTCCATCTTAAGTGTCCTGCTACTTGGTAGCACGTTATAGCGATGGCAGTGTTAACATGGGCTGCTGGTACTGTTTAGGAAATGCTAACATAGCCAATAAGGGTGACAGTGACAGCGCCTTCTTATGTGAGTGGATTTATCCCTGGCTCCCGTTGCTAAGGAGGGCATACTTCTTAAAACTCAGTATTACATACTGTAGACGAGTTCATTCTGTACCTAATCCATTTCACTGCAATCAAGTTAAAGTTGATTGCTATAATTTAGTCCTTTTGATCTCTGGCTTAGACAATTTTGCAAATGTGTCTACTCAATAACTGTGTATTACGAATGACCTATAGATATTTTTGTGCTACATTTGTGGCTTTTAAGTGAAATTCCATGTAATAACACCATATATGGTATTAAAAATAATGTCAAATGTATTGAACAGATTTCAAAAATTTTTTTTTTGCTTTTCCCTGAGACAAAATTATCATCTGCAGTTAAAGTGAGAGAAGAAACAGATTAAGACTGCCTATAGCCTGCGTGTGAAAGATGCCTTGACACACCAGTTTCTATCTTAAAGCAGGACTCTGCAAGGCCAAATGGCCTCAGCCTTCCTCTGCTGAGCTGGGAAGACAGCAGTTTAAAAGCGTTTTCTTATCATCATTCTGTTTATTCACAGCTGGTGTGGACCAGGCCTCGGGGGCGGGGCCAGATCATTTCCACAGCAGAAGCCACATATTTAGCGCCTCTCCAGGCTGCGGCAAAGACAAAACTTCCTTATCAGCAGCTGAGAACATAATAGAGAAATCGCGTATTAAATTAGTTACTTTCTCCCCAAGGCTAAGATTTCATTTTCTCGTGATTGTTCCCCCCTCTCTCCCCCACTCCTTTCCCCATTCATCTATGTTATTTTGTTTTAGACACACAGTGTTCGTCGGCTGAAGATTAAACGGGAGAGAAAGTGATATCTTCTGATGTTGCTATCAGATAACAACCATGAGAGCGGTAGTGAGAGAACAGGAGAGAAGGGGGCTGGTCATTTAACCCCCATGTCAATGCTGTACATGAATTAAAAGTTTAATGTATTTGCTATTGTTACCATCCCAGATATACTGACTGGTGTTTGCAATAATCGTAAGAGCAATACTTCATTCAGTAGTTTTCATCAGTCAGTGTGAGAAGTCCATTGATAAATAACACGGTAGTTGTAAATATTATTAACACTGTGTAAAGCATGGTCAAGTATGAAGACCAAGCAGGGCAAGATCTATGTGCAGAAGAGGAGCTTAATGGCAAAAAGCAAAGTCCAAGGGGCTACACACAGTGACTAAATAGAACATACAAGGCACAAGGTCATAACCAGGCCAAGGACAAGACAGGGGAACACTGAAGCTACACTTAGATACAAAGATAGCATGAGGACTAGAACCTACAAAGGACATAATACATAAACAGCACCTAGTAACAGCCGAGACCAGTGACATTCAGGGAAACCAGAGTATGCACAGACATTTACAAAAGGTAACAGTACATGTTACAACTGGCAATGAGACAGGTGAAGACAAGGACTCTTATAGTGCCCATGCTATGTGTATTCACTAAGATAATTAAAGATGCAGACAGGAACAAGGGGATATAGAAATCCCACATGCACTAGACAGGACAGGAGGCTAGACATACCACAAGCTAGACAGGACAGGACTGTGCACGTGGCAATTACTTAAGAATTACTAAAGTGTTTTGATTTGTCCTTAGGACTTATAATATGTTATGGTTCAAAATTCCTTAAAGAAATATGGATGTGTTTAAAATTTTCAATTTTGATTTGATGCAACAATATGAAGGGGTAAATCTTTTTGAACTAAATTAATTGTGGTAAATGTGTTTTTTTTGTTATTTTTGGCTTCGCCATTACTTTCCAGCATTCCGCAAAGTGCGTCACACTTCCAGCATGTAGGCCATACAAAGCTCTAAAAGGCTTTTAAAACCTATGACTCAAGCTCTGCCACAAAATGAGTGCTGGCCCAGTAGTCATAGTCTTGATGTGCGTGTTAATATTTCTATGTGATGCCAAGTGACAAAAAATTACACAAACACAGATTTATACATCAACAAGTGAAAAAAAAAATTTGAGAGAACCGGACTGCCAGGAAGTGTAAGGGTTTTGGATGTGGCCCAATGTACTGGCTGAGGGCTAAAAGTAGTGCCCTGTTTTTGGCGCGCGGTCGTGATGTGGCTTGACGTTTATGGAGCGGGACAGGTGGCAAGCTCTGGGAGAGATGCCACAATTTGATTGATAAAGACCTACAAGTGTCGGCGGCTGGATCTCTCTGCCGGTGACAGTGGTGTCGGGGGAGGGCACGAGGTCGCGAGAGCTCACCGGGCTCCACTTTTGCTTGACAGAGGCTGGGAATGATGGCTCCCCACTAAATGATCTAGACACTTGATTGCCAGGAAAAAATAGGTGGGTTCGGTTGCTGCCTGTTGCCCATTTACTGACGATCTCATTCGTCGTGGGTTCTGCAGCCTGATCCTCATTATTACCACTGCTTCTGATGGTGTCCATACAGTTAGCATGAAAGCTGTTAACATTGTGCCACACGATGCCACGAACATTCCAGCATGCGTTCTGCAAGTGTGCACGTACTCCCAAGGTGCCCTTTTAAACGTCATTCTGAAGGTCATTACGCAGTTCGGAAGATCTACGCCGTGCCCGATCAGAAGCATTTGACAAACATAATTTACCAAATTCTGGTTTAATGTTGCTTTTGCCACGGTGTGGAGGAATTCTACTCCTGGCAGTTCGGTTACATCGAAAACCAGAGGACATCCACTCTCTGTAATGCAAAACAAAACCTGCATTTTTTAACTATGCCAGCAATATTCAAAACCATTTCTCCCAGTATGCCTGTGATGTCTCCATACAAGCATGCATGTGTTAAACGTCGCACACATTAACATAAATGAATGTATAAAAGCAAGAATGAATGAAAGAGAAACACGACTTCTGCAGGTGGTACTTAGCTTAGAACAGACATGGTTATATGGCTAAATGCTACACTTTCAAGTTAAAACATGGCAGATGGTTTTCTCAGCAGCTTTTTCTATGCATTTAAATAACTGAAAATTATGCAAATGCACCCTTTTTCATGAGGTACACACAGACACACACACACACACACACACATACACACACAATGATATTAGATTTGAAAGCTAAAGTTAAAGGTTTACGTACAAAGATGTATTTTACTTTACAAATTGACTTTAAGTATGAGTCGTGAACAGAAAAATGGATGAAATGCACAGAACTACAGTGAAAATAGAGTACGAAGTTACTTCAGCGTAATTAAGTAAATTTAGTTAATGCTTCTGAAAAGAATAACACCTACCTGATTTTGCAAACATTTTAGATGCTAATGAATTCTATATACATTGTGTCCTGACCCGTTTTCAGAGTAAATCAATGATTTATCTATTACACTACAGCATCTAAATGTTCAGACACACACTGACTTTTACAATTGCAGTATCACAGACCTCGTAAAATCAGAGGGGGTGTAATGCCACTGTGGGTGGGCAGAGAGAGGGCATGAGAAAGAGTTTGAATGGCATCACTGAAATATATAACACTCAGTGCAATTAACTTTCCAGAAACACATTGACATGCTGTATCATCAAATCCCCTATTAAAGTAGCCCATCATAGAATGCAATTAAAATTCCACATATGACAATTTAACTGCTTCTAGTGTCGAGTGTGCTTAACCTGACAAGTACCATACCGCACTCACCTATATCATAGCCATGTTCTCTGATCCATGTAAAGGCATCGCTGGGGTTTTGTATGTTTCTTCACTCTCGGGTGGCACAGAATTAGTTTGCTAACTAGAATCAATAGGCGGTGTAATTATACAATGATGACTTGGTTGACGGAGATTTCGCAGCACCATTGGGTACTGGTTCCACTTCTAAATTTTTTATTACACAGTATGCTGATCTTCAGTTTATTTCCCTTGCCGAACTGAAGTAATTGCAATCAGTCATTTAGTAATAAAAAAGCCAAAAAAATAAGTTAATAAATAACAAAACAGTTTATTAGCAAATTATTGTATGTGTAGCTTTACAGCTGGACTGATGTTAGTGTCATGTTTTTTTTTTTGTGCATGTTTGTGAAATGCTTAATGTGAATAGCAAATAACCTGATATGAGTGTTGGGTTTTAGATGTCAGTGTGCACTTTGGCATCTGAAGTTGTTAGTCAAGCCACCTGCTCTGTGTCACGTGCAGCCCGAGGCTAACTGTCCACAGTAGCAGTTTGCCATACATGTGCATGCAGCCACACACAGTCTTGCCACGGTGAAGGGTTCCACACACACACACACACACACACACACACACACACGCACGTACGCACACACACACACACACACACACACACACTGTGGGCTCACTGTGTGCACTGCTTTAGAAAAGCACAAATTTTCAATTTTAAAGTATTAATTTTTGAATAAAGAAAAACAAAAGACTGAAACATGCAAAACACAAACTGGTCTTCCATAAACTCAATTAACACTCCTCTGAAATAAATAAAAAAATGCATACATATTTGTCCCTGCTGCCTTGGAGAAAGGAAAAATGATATATGTTAACTTATCAGCTAATGTAATGAATCTCAACTGAAAAACAAAGCTTGAAGTATAGAGCCTTTCTATTTATTAACAAATAGAATAAAAAAGCCAGGAAAAAACGTCAAAGTCATTTCCATAAAGTGAATTAGACCTGAAAAGGCAGTAAGTAGACTTCAACGGAATGAAGACAAGTGTACAAGCGCAGAATAACACGGGTTCAACAAGAACAGGACAAAGTGGCGTAAGAGGAACTAAATGACACAAAGAAAATTCCCAAAGTATAGCATAAAGAACAGAATGCCTCACAAAACTGAAACGAGTTTGGTTATAAAGCGAGAGTGATGACAGATAAAGTCAAGTGCAGGTGTGTGTAATACTCTAGTAAGCGTGCTTTTGTCCGTGAAGGGTGTGGCTCTGAATTGAGATGTGTGATGTTGTACAGAGTGGATTACAGCATCTGTTTTTATTTGTAAACTCATAGTGACTGGCTAAAGACAATTAGGAGCACCCTAACATGAGCATAATTAAAGCTGTCTAATTGCTTTTTTGGAACAAAGTTTACCATCAGCAAGGCTTCACCTTGTAAAGGTAATACATCCATTTTTTAACAGCATTGAATAGCTGATGACACAGTTGGGCCAAATCTCATTTTAATGGTGAAGAGATAGAAATGAATTTGGTGTTTAAGATTATTATAGATAATATTAACTTTGGTGGATGAATAAAGTGCTATGATATTATTTGTGGGAAAAGAACAAAAAAAGTATTTTCGGCACTGATATGAGTGATTTAAAGCTCAGGACTAGAGTGTCAAGTGAGAGTGAAACAGTAACATGAAATAATAACCCAGCTTACTGATTTAAGTATGCTTCATTTCCTGCAGGCGAAAGGCCCAAACTTACAAAGGATCCGATACAGCAGCACATTTCACTCAACAGTCAGCTGTTTCTTTCATGAGAGATATTGCAAATGCATACCATAAATGCCACCTTGGGAGTAATTAAGGTTTTCTTTAAAGACTCCACATTAACAAAGCCACTCCACTACAATGCAGATAGTCACGTTGAGTTCAACATAAAACTCATAACCACTCAGATAAATTCCCCTTCACCTGTAATGTAAAGGATGAACCTGGCTATTTCACTGGCATTTTTATGGATGTATAAATACATTACAATAGTTATATTATACTCTATGTCGCTCTGTATATTTAAAAAACCATAATTCTTCTGTGTTGGCAGAAGCATTCTATGTATACAAAGTGTAAACCAAAGCCATATTAGCAATACAGAATGTAAACACAGAGATGATCTTTGGAAGTAGAGATGGAGATATACAGTTTGTCTATATTTGCACAGGACCGATACATTCACACTTAAACACCCTTCAGTCTCATACTCCCTAAGTTAGCTGGCAACTATTATGAAACACATGCAATATTCTTCTGTGTATAATGCTAAAGTGTACCTTGGTTACACGAACGGCACATATTCACATGAGCTGAAGTTAATTAATACTGTAATTCCTTTAGTTTTTTTCCAGTTTAAACTTGCAAGTCGAGCCATTCTCACCAATCTAAACAGTGTCGTTAACAGTGTTAATACAGCCCACACTCTCTATAAATCAAATTGGATATTAACTCGACATTCGCCAATCCCCAGAATGATGTACCAAACAGATGAAGAGGTATGACTAGATATTTTCCTCATATTTTCTCCTTATAGAAACAAAAAATAATAGAGTTAATGATCGAGCACATGTGCCTCATATAGAGGCATAATGGTGCTTGGGTAGACAAAAAAAGAAGGTAACATCACAGGATGGTCACAGGCAACATGCTCAGAGTGTGGTGCAGAACTTGAAGCGGACACAGTTTATATAAGACAAATATTCAGCATTAAACACAAGGAGTTTTAGCCAATATATCAGAAAAGCAATATGACAAGATCAAAAAAAAATCCTAAATGTATCACAAAGAAGCAGATGTATGGGATCAAACAGCATAGCATGATTAATAAGCTCACTGCATACATTATTTTTAATGTTTTTGATGTCACCAAGCTGGACGGCATTTATACTTTCCCAAAGTGATTTATGGCTCCTTTTTTGTTCCAGATAGATCAGAAGTGCCCTCTAAGATGATGAAGTGTTCTCTTTAAAAGCATTTCGTGGCACTTAAAGTCATTAGCCAACTGTGTTGCATCACGTTTGCCCTCCCATCAGCTAATGCAAGGAAGTGTGCCTGGAGCTGTTGCCAGTCAGACTATCCTGTAGCCCTGGATCACATGTAAGAATGAACCCCAAACTGCCAGGTGACACATGGGAGCTAATTCTGTCTTTTTGCAAGTCCTTTATGCCGTTGGTCCACAGTCAGTTACTGGATGGTTTTATAAGAGCAGATGAAGGCCGTGCAAAAACGTCTGGGGAACAAACTGAAACTCTCTTGGCCATCTTGTTCTGACAGGAGAAGACGTACGGGTTGGGGCAAACATGAAACCACCTATGGCTTCATGCCAAAGGGAAGAGAGGGCTGTCTGCATCCATTAGAAGTGTAAATGCAATCAATGGCAATGTAGTGTTATAAATGTCCAACCTCAGAGTCATATTATAGAAAGATTGTACAGAGAAACATTTAAGCTTCGGGGCTTCAGTGGGATAAGCTAAAATATCCAGTATGCATTAAAAAATCCATAAATGAAGAAGTGAGTTAGGGATCAGGCTAACAAGCAAAAAACCCTCTAATGGGATAAAAGTGGACAATGTCCAGGATGACATAGAGTAGAGATTAAGGCTCATATTTTTAGGCTTCAAATCATTTTTGTTTGGCTGCCGGGTCTTACCCCAGCTCTCATTTTACACTGGACAGAAATTATAGTGGGTTGATCTCTTGATTATTATTGAACATGCCAAACTGAAGTGTTTTAGCTGTTCGCTTTTGAAATGTGCTATTTGCCCATCATAGCCTAGTTCATCAAATGACTCAATAGAAACAGAACCTCAAAAAATGCCAGTCAAATGGATTTGCTGGTGACAATTATGTATTACACTGATACCTTAACCATACAACCCATGTGTGTTTACTGTCAATGTGTTATATCTTAATGTATTTAAGTACATAATAAAATGTGGCAGATGTATTCTTCATCTAACAAACTTTCCTTATTTTTTCTTAGTAAACATGAATATATATGTGCGCGTGTGTGTGTGTGTGTGTGTGTGTGTGTGAGAGAGAGAGAGAGAGAGAGAGAAGATGAACTGTATTGCATGTGTACCTATATTGTCTATATACAGTACAGGGATGGACTGGGAAACAGCTCTGGATTTTGACTCAGAGCAGCCCACCATAATGGGCACATGTCACCTAACTCAGTAGGTCTGACGGCCGTCCACACACAAGGTCACCCGGCCGCTCTGGCATTTCACAGAATGCCCTGATTACTAGTATTCCTATGATTCAGTATACCAGTAATGTGAAAATTAATGGCATTTCCTTTTCAAAAACAACTTGAAATTTCATTTTGCAGTCAAAAACTGAATACTAACTTGCTTCAGAGTGTATAGTCAGGACTTTTCAGTGATTCCAGTTCCTAAGTGTTACAGTAAATAGTGCCCCACTGGAATCTCATAACATTTACCTGAAAGGAACAAGCGGAGTTAGGCAGCTGCTACCTTCACAAGGTGACCACTAAGATCTTCAGGCTCCAAAAATAGCATCAATTATTGCTAACATCTGCCAGCTGTCACTCAGTGGAAAAGTAAAATTATTGATCCAATATCTAAATACAATGTCAAATTCTCTGGACACTTTGGCAGAGGAGTGCAGGCCATCTTTCCTGAGAACCATTAATTCCAGTCCTGATAAATTGAAAAGCACACTGCTATATATTATCTATGACCTGTAGTGCAATGGTACACTGGAAAAATGTTAAATCAATGAAAATAGGCCAACTGGGTGTCTAGCTTTCAGCACTTTCTAAGAGCATATTGCTGAATATGAGACACACACACATGCACCCCCCCCCAAGAAACATTTAATGTCATTTGCTTTTTAACTAGACAACTTAATCCAAGGTGACCCATTAACGCAGCCAAAAGAATCAGGCAGGATGGATTCCTCGGCTGGCAATATAATTACACAGTTACAGTATATGCTTAGCTGAAACTTTTATCAAAATAAGCTCACAAGTCCGCCCATTTACTCAGCAGGATGTTTAATGAAGCATTTGACTCGAAGGTACTACCTCAAGTCGCCTTCGGGGATGTGAAGAAGAACTTCACAAGTAACAAATCCATGCCTTTTATCTTTAGCCTGTAACACAGACACGTTACATCTTCTCTATTCTGCTTTATGGAACACTGAGACTGCACTTGGTTTCAAAAATATCAAGATCTTAGAATATAAGTATAATTAAACCGTGAACTGTTAACACTGGACATTTATCTGTACTGTACTAGACTATACAGAACTAGGCTGTACTATGTTGAACTGTACTGTAATGGACCGTTTGCACTCTGTCTTGCCTTACTGTATTATAACATCACGTGATGCATTGTTGCTGTGTCTGATAGTTGTTACATTTTTGGACCTTAAGCATTTCAATGCAGTTGTTGTATAAACATCAAAAATCAGGCTCTGTCTCTGTTTACTGTTCTACAGCCACGTTTGTCTTTTTGAGATTTTGTATCAAACCTTAAAAATCCTAATTTGAGTCTGTTTGAAAAGCTTGTTTCTTTACAGTCATCAATAATATTGGCTCTAAATTTAATCAGCTTAAGGGTTCACACGTTTGCAGGGGCAGGCGCAGGCACAAACTAAGGGCAATTTGGAGTACCCAATTTACCTAATCCGCATGTCGTTGGGAGATATCCAGAGTACCCAGATTAAACCTGCATATGTTCAGAGAGAAGGTGCAAACTCCACACACACACACACACACACACACACTCACACACACACACACACACACACACACACACACACACGCACACGTGCACACAGACACGGGGCTACATTCAAGCCCACTGACCTGAAAAGCGTGAGGCAAAAATGTTTCCAACAGTGCTAACAATGCATATTTTGGTTTGTTAAAAAGATTGAGAGAACATGTACGTAGCTGTTCCCAGAGGCTGCGTCTTCCCTCCCAGAACCTGCTGTTGGCTCATAAATGTTTTTGATATGATTATTGCTGTTCCCAGTAGCTCATTGTACATGTTAGATCTTCCCATGATTTATGCTAAAAAGAACATAAATTAACTTTTCTTGCTTACCACAATCTAAATATCCAATTTAGTCCAATGTACCGTTTCAAGTTAACAAAATTATTATTGACAAAATTAGCTAAACAAAACCTTTCCATTTTGTTTCCTTAGGCTGATGCAACTTCTCAACTGAACTTCGTACCGGTTTCATTAACCTGGCAGTTTTCACAATACATGGCTAATAAAAAAATTATGATAATGATGCTACATGGTGTTTAATGAATAGAACAAATCGGTTTTCTGTATTATTTAGGTTGTGTCTGTGTTGTACACCCTACAGAATTAGACAAGTATCATAATTGTGCTCTTGCTGCATATGTAGGGAGGCCATTAGATGCATACCAAGTGGGGACAGGGCTGTCCTCTTTGTCTCAAGAAATGCCCAAAGACGTGTGGCAGAGATCTACACATGAGTTGACACTGATGGCAAGTGACACTGCAATTTGCTAGCATAATGTAATCCCTCCCTTTAGCCCTCTGAAGTTTAGCACGTATTGTCTCATGAAATACAGGTGGATTTAATAAGTGACAATGGCATTCTGGTAAAAATTTTCTTCCTAAAGTGCAAACACAGCGGTCCTGGGAGAGAGGTACAGGAAAGGCCGCTGTTCTTCAAACAGCAAAGCGATACAAAAATACACAAATAAGTAAATGTACAACAGCCAGCATGGGTCCTGAGAAGCCTTTTCTAAGAAACGTGACGTCACAGAATAGAACGTGGCACAAGATGATGAGGGGTGAAAAGACCACATGTAATACACTTTGATGCTGCAACAACCAGAGTGCCTTTCAAAAGGCAGCTTCTGTACAGCCTCATTACAGACCAGTTAGCTTTGGTTCTTTCAGTTAAAGAATCTAAGAAAAAATGTGTCACCTTTACTTTTGTGTATCAAGCCATAGCACAGGACCTAAGACAGAAATTAGATAATGGTATTTACTTATTCAGCACTCTTTCTGTCCAAAGCAACTCCTACAGCTAAGATGCTGGACATCTGTTAGGCATTTCTACAGAGGCAGTTCAGCAATGCATAGCTTGAGGCTAGGGATGCTTAACTTTTAGTTTCATGCAGTACTCTTTCCGCAAGCCAGCAGGCCTCATGACTGGAGATGAAGAGTCTACCTCCAAGCCCCTCTGAAGTTTCCGCTACTTCAACAGAACACTTGTTCTCTTGCACTCCAGCATTTGCCCTGGAGTGTGCATCTTCAGCTCATTGGCCAGAATGAGATTTCCATCTAAAAACAACGGCTGCAGGTTCTGTTCATTCTAAAAGAGAAACCTGGCTTACATCATCATCATCATCGTTTTGTTATGAGTACCTTTTCCAGGGCAGCAGGACCGCCACCGCTCAGGTGGGGAAGCAGCTGTTGGGACGCAGCGTGTCAGAGCGCTCCTACAGATAACCTGTCGTCCCTATGGGGGGGGAGGGGGTCTTTTGCCAGTGGGAGCGTTGACCTGCCACTTCTCATGAGCACTCTTTAAGGTCACTACTAAAAAAAAAATGTCAATTAAAAAATAAATCATCCACTTCTAATCTCAGAAACGGCACCCTTTAAATGCCAAACTTTTGGCATGCCACAGGTAAACAGCAGCACAGTGAATGTAATTAATATAAATATTTATGTTGTACAATGATAAAATATTATGTACACATTAAATGTAGTTCCATGTTGATAATGTAGTATAATATGATGTGTGTGTATAATATAAAAACCATTTGCTTTTAAACAACACAAATTTTTGAAAATTTATTTTTTTTGTTGTCTTTTGTTGTCTTTCTTTTGTTGAGCTACAAGCTTCCTATCTAAAAAAAGGAGTATTCATCACAATACCTCAATTTCAGTGAAGTTTAAGCATGCTAGTGTTGCAGGGAGGCATGGTTGCTGATCGGCTATGCCATGTGCCCTGGCTGGCATTTTAGTCGGTTTGTTATCTTCTGGTATGATAATGAGAGCATTATGAGAGCAGCTTTTCTGGTGCTTGTCATATATATATATACATACAGGGGTGAGTGGGGAATTTATATATATAGCATTGGTTTGGTGAATTTTGTGTTTTTGTAAATGTCCCGCCTAAAAACCCTTTTATTTCTTACTGTCTGCATGTGAGCCCTAGTCCTTCTTGGTAAAGGTTTTTTTTATATTGTAGAAATGTTGCATGCCTGAAATATGTTTCCTCTCAGTGTTTTTCTCTTTCTGTCATTCTGTTCTTTATCAAAGCGAACATACTTTCACAATAGCACACACACATAAAGTCAGAATCCATACCTGCCTCTCCATAAATGAAATCCATCTGGAAAACAGCGGCGTTTGGCAGCCGGAACGGGTTGTTGGTATCAAGACACATAACATTGCGTCCATAAAACAGATTTTCACATTCCTGACTGTGTTGTGTTAGCTTAATTTCTCAAAGGGTGAAAATTGCTTTCCCAGAGGAGCAGATCAGAGTGTTGCCACAGTGACAGTGTGTCCGTCCTCTCAGACCCGCCTTCAGCACATTTTCTTTCTTGCTGTGTTCGCTGTAAACCTCCACGTTCCAATTAACTGAGGTGCAGAAACAGCAGAAATAAATGTATAGACACCTGACAGCGAAATGTCTGGATCTCTTTTGTCTTGCTTTAATTGTGTTTTTTTTTTTATTTCCCCAAAGTTCTGCATTTTACACTCGCAAGTCATATCACAATAAAGGATAATTTTTTTAAATAGAGGATGAATGTTTGTATCAGAAAGTGGACGGTTTTAATTACCCAGCAGCTTTTTACAGTAGGTGTCCAAGAGTGCTCTGCAGCTAAACATACCTGCCATTTCACCCTCATCTTGCCCTGTATGCGCCCTCTGGGGAGAGACACAGTAATTTAACTACTACACTTCAGTTCTATTGGCACAGCAGTTTTTTTGAGTTTTCTATTATCCACTGTAAACAGACACCAGTAAGTGTTGCGGCACCGTAAATGTCATTATGTTGCAAGGGGACAGGTCAATGCTGGGAAAAGGCAATGCTCTGTCCTTCTGACTACAGGTAAAGTCTCCTTTTTATGTAGTTGCTACAGTGTACATAACATATACCACACAATTCGTATCTATATCATCTAGCAACATATTGCATAAACACCTTTTTCAGAAAAATAAAATCAGTGGTTTTGTTTATATGTTAAACGGCTTTCTTTCATATTTTATTATGTAGATGTCAGTATGATATATGCAGATGGTAATTTGTTCATGTCACTACATAAAAAACACAAGCTTTAACAACACTTCTAAAGCTGAGAGTTGAGATTGAGACAGCTATTATTGCATGTAACAATAGCTTTATATCACAAAGATATTGTTTGACATACTCTTTGTATAAACAGCAAAAAAAATTCATTTAAAAAACAACATAACGGTATAAATGTGTTCAAAACATTGTGTCACATACTTAAGGTGTCTTGTTTGTCAGCTTTCTCTGACTTGCTCATGCTTGTCTTAGCTGCAGTTCACAGAGTTCTATATATAAAGCAGTCCATGACTCAGCAGTAGCACTGCTGTCTGACAAATGGGAGAGCCACTTTGGTCTCTGGTCACTTTGGTCAGGGCCCGCTCTCCCCGCTTCACTTAAACAGCTGCGCTGCCTTGGAAAAGCCTATGTGAATTAGGCATATATCTTACACAAATTTGGAGCGTAGGCTCTATGGTAACTGAACACCCTGTTGGAAGCACCTGCAGCCAATCTATGTCCAAATGCACCCCCCACTTCCCAGTCTATGAGGTTAATAGGAGGATTCAGTCTCACGGAAAACCCGTGATCTTTCTTAGTTTTGGCCCTGCTTTGTACCCTTGAGAGGTCAGTACTTCCAAACTCTGCTAACAACGTTACAAATGAGAGATGCTGCATTTGGCCCAGGCTAATTAAGTCCTGTCAAAAAAAGCATTACGAGTGTCTTGTCTAGTGCACTTGTCAACAATTGAGAGCACACAAATCAAAGCTCTGTCCACTTTGATATGATTGCCTAAAAATACCATGTCACATTAAAAATACCACCCCCTATACAGAGCTATTGGATTTGATGGCCTTTTCTTAAACTGCATTCATTTTGAACATGTACCCAGTGCACCCGGAACATTATTATTTCATTTTTTGAATGGTCCTGGGAAGACAGTCTTTATATCGGACCTCTGCAAAGACAATTTCCCTCTCTAACAGATGCTCCAAGACCATGTACAATCATTTTGTGCCCTGCAACTCTAAATCCTTAATTTCCAGTCAAATTATAAAACATTCTTGAGTACAAATAGATTTTTAAAAACAGCTACATTGGAAAGGGGACTGCTTTATCAAGCACACCAGCTAAAGCAATTGAGCCTGATGACTAAGTATACAAGTGATATGAGTAAGATGCTGAGATTTTTATAAAAAACTAGAACTGGGGCAGGTATTTAAAAATATGAATCTGCTGTGGAAAAGTAATCAGCCTAAACCGAACAAGTCAGTCTGGCGTAAAGATTTTGCAAATCAAGTTTAAATGCTACATAGCAATGTATAGACATTGCATTTCCACAGCCATTATAACATGGCTCTAGGAAGCGATGTCTTTATGTGCTTTATATCCTTCACTGCACAAACGTAAGCTGTACTTTTGATGACACGGGGCCACGCTGCTGTGCAGGCCGAACAGTAAACTGAGGGTTTTGGGCTGCTCAGGTGGGTGCGTCACCTCTAATGCATCAGGTTCCAGCGTGCCCCTCCCTGCCACATGCACAAGGTTCCCTCTGGCCCGGCACCCCCGCCCCCTCCATAAACTGTGATTGTCAACCAATTTCATGGTGAATGCAGGGGAACCCAGCTGTAAAAGTGTTGGGGGGGGTTGTTTCTTGTCTGGATAGAGAACTAGGAAAGGACTGAAGCCCCAAGGAGTTATAGGCCCGACAGAAAGGAAAACAAGAAAGGCATGCAGTCAGGATTATAAAGGAGAGCTCGGCAGTGAAACCCCTGCTTATGGAGGCTTCCTTACTATGTGGTTGTACTTTTGCCCTTCCATCACCTTTTACTTGTTACGGGTGGGGGGGGGGGGGTTGCATAACCTGTTTGAGATGGTCTTTAGGAATCCATGCTCAGAATAATGTGGGATCAAGTGATTTGCATAAACTAGGCTGTAGGCAAAGGAAAATAAAACTCCAGACTTTTAAATTTACAAGTTAATTAACGGTGTTTCAACTGTTTATTAGAATGATATCCACTTGACTGGTCTTAATATTGTTCAGTATTTGTGTGTGTGTGTTATGTTTAGTTCATCTGTTGTAAAGTAAAGGTTGGGCTTTGTCATGAGGTGAATTGACCAATGGCTTGGAGCTTGTCAGAAATGCAATTGGCCTACCTTCTTTCGATTGCCTGTCACAGTCTTCCCACATCCTCAGACTGGGATTTGACACTGCTCTAAATGAATCTGTCTCAGTAATTGCTCAACTAGTGTACCACTGTGCAAAGGCTACGTTCTATTACTCTGAAAACTCTTGAGGTGTGTGCGTGTGGTCTGCGTGTGTGTAAAAAGGGACAGCTTGAGTGCTTCTGGCAGAAGAGTGAGCACAGGGTGTCAACATCTGCATTAAGGTCCATGTTTGTTGTCTAGCGATGCACAAATGTCTCTGGAGAAATTAAACCTTCAGACAGAAGTTGCAAACCTCCATGTCACCGGTGCTGCACTGGGCAGCCGGAGACGGAAATAGTACTGCCTGTGATTTAAGTATACTTCTATCTGCATAATCCCAATAATTTATTTAACTGACTACTTTACATCAGATAGCACTTGCTTCAGCAGAGGTATTTATCCTACAAAAGTGTCTTCATAGGTATACTTTTAATATTTAAAAAACAATTACATTGTCTTTGCACCCTGTTTACGCATGGTTACATTGATGTCTTAGACTTCAGATATCCAGCTTGGATAGTGCTTGAAAGATGAATGGAGTTTGCCATTTTTACAGAACTTTTTGGATTTCCATTTGCTAATGCAAGATCTAACTGGATTGGCTTTTTAATGGAGGACCATTACAGCTGGTAAAAATGCTTTTGAAGCAGACCTGCTACTTCTCAAAGAAGTATTACTCTTTTTCGCCACTATTTTGTGTCAAAGTGTAACAGAATTTAGCGGAGTGTATATGAGTTTTTCAGGTCATGCCAGCCACGCATTTTCAAAGAAAAAAAATATCTATTTCTCAGAAACAAAGGTAGTATAAAGTGATTTTCCTGGAGCTTGGGGCTTTGCAGTCAGGGGAAATTTAAACAACCAGGCCAAATTACGTCAGTTGTGAAAGGTAAGAGAAATTAGACTGCAGAAGAATTTGCGATTAAGGAAAACAACTGTCAGCAGCTGTGCAGAAATGGCCGTTGCTGATGTCTGAGATGCCCGTTCTCTGCCACAACACATAAGACACGGTCTGCTTTATACCTGCATAAAGCATCTGCATGTATGCGGCAAGATAAAAAAAAATTGAATTGAGAACTCAAAGTACTCAGTTGCATTTTACACTTGTGGTTTGTGTTTTTCTTTCTTTTTAACAGGTTCAGTACACAGACACGCTGTCATGAGAATCCCATTATTCTTGTAGAAACTGAAATTCTTTTCCGCATCACGTTGCACCCAAAGGCAGTCGTCTCTCTCTTGGAGGTGAAGTGTGGGAGCACTTGTGATTTTACCACACTAATGACCACAAACATTATGTTAGTAGCAGCTTAACAAATCAGCCGCACGTCCAGAAGAAGAGCAGCACAGATTTTCTCAAAATGGGCACGTCCGTGACATTCGTGGTGAGCTACAACACCGCTTTATTTAGGAAAGCTCTGCTCGTGGTCTGACCTTAACGTCACATGT
The DNA here is from genome assembly GCA_025773905.1 of Chitala chitala. NCBI lineage: Eukaryota > Metazoa > Chordata > Actinopteri > Osteoglossiformes > Notopteridae > Chitala > Chitala chitala. The sequence continues at coordinate 5,311 of JABJVR010047479.1, read as the reverse complement.
TATGAGCTGCACAGTAGCACGACCTGTTCAAACTCAGGCACGGTAAATGTTGGAACGACACATTGCTCAGGACTGCTAATACGATGGTAAATTACAAAAAAACAACTGTCAATAAAAACAAATGTAATTCAAAAACTCATATAAAGTCAGTTGTTGGTTACTTAAAGAGAAGTTGGATTACTTATGATGGTAAACTGAGTGAATCAACACAGGAAGGTGTTTAATGTATGCAGTAAAACAGGAAGGCAAAAAATCGATGCCCCACAACATTGCTAGGGAATCAAGGGTTTACCGAGTTTAAGGTAAGTTGCGTTAAACTCAAAAGTCCTAGCATCTGCTTAACTAGAGTGTGTTCCGTTTATAATGTCTACACACTTATTAGCAGAACTCAGTGTGGCTGAATAACTCCCATGTCTCGGGGGTTAAGAAAATGCAGTTTTGGTGGATCATTAGTCATAGCAGTCATCCGTTCAACAGGTAAATGTGATCATCATTCATAAATTCGATATTGTCCGTAAAGCCTTTGTCAGCACCAGCACGCTGTGTGGCTACAAGAAATTACTGGAGCTCATTTTTAATCTCTTATACTCTCTTCTAATCCATTATATTTTGCACCTTAGAGGCTTGAAAGCGTGTTTGCACACAGACGGGAAACTTTTCCTGGGCCCCACACGTCCTCTCATAAATCAAGAAGCCTGAGATTGTCAAAGCAAACGGGCCGGACTGAAGGGGCACTCTTAATTAGTCTCCCCGAACTGCACTTAAATATCATCTCCAAATTCCCAAACAGAGGCTGCTCAGCACCCCGGCAGGGTTAATCGTCGTGAAAACGGTACGCGGGGCTGTTTGGCTCCTTGCACGCCTCTGCGTGCCCATTTGCCTGTGGCACATGCACAGTGGCGGTTATCTGGGGTGGCACAGCCCTTCTCCAAGCGATGGGAATCGAGTAATGGCGCTGCTCGCTTCACCGTCACACTATGTTCTTCAGAGCCATTCCTCAAACGTTTGTCACCATGCCAGAGCTGATCCTACCTTCCTTATGGGACTAGCAAAAAAAGGGAAAGTAAAACCAAATCATGCACAGTAATACTCCTTTCTGAGTTTTAAAATGTTTCGTGGGACGTTGAGTCCATTAAGCCACTGACTCCTAAGTGTAGAAATAGGATCACGTAATTTTTAAACTTCCCCTCCACATGGATCCTGAATCTGGCAGGCTGAATTTAAGTGCTCATCACACCTGCAGGTTTGTGTGGTGTGTCAATCCACTTAAGATATATGTCTTCTCATGTCTGTCGCGATGGACTCGCAAGGGCAGCAAACATGCCTGGACGATGCAATGGCCATATCCAGAGCCCCTGGGGCAACTCTCCTAAATCATCTGACAAAAAAAACAAAAACTAAAAAAAACTGATGCAAATGGAATTTTTATGTTTTTGGGTCTTTCAGGATTTCGACTGCAGTGTCTTGGGCAGAGCCTTCCAGACGTTTACGTCTCATGTCTGAGCATCGTCCAGCTGTGACAGGGAATTCAGTGGCGACACAACATAATTGTTCTGCCAGCAGAAGAGGCGGGCCTTTCACGCCAGCCTGACTTCCTTTTAACTAGCTGCTGCAACAGTGCCTCCTAGGGACAGGTTGCAGACATTAGCTTTGCTGGCTGCACAGCAAGGGCGAGGCGTCTGAAGTCCAAATGAGTTATATGTCGAGACACAACCTAACCCCTGGCAGGGAACAGACTGACACAAATGCACCAAGAACAACTGTATAAATGGAAACACACAGGAAATGGGAATGACTGAAAAGATATGAAAGAGTAGAGCTCAGTGTATTTAAGGAAAAGACTACAGCTGAGATCAAAGAGACTGATTTAAATTGGACTTCTATATCCCTAATACATGAATTGCTCACACAGCAACAGAGGTACAAACTGCATTCATTCACAACACAGGGAGTCCTTTTACCAGTTCACCGCACCAACCAAAAACGAGGCTACTCCTCTGCATGTAACCCAAGTTAAATATCCTTTGCACGTATTTGTTACACAAATTCAAGTGTAATTTTAAAAGGATTTTGCCCTGATTTATTCACAGCCATCTGCAACCTGATATTAAATATTAATCCCCATTTTTGGGGTCTTGTGGAGCCAAAATTTGTGGAGCCTCACTGAGCTCTGCACCTTCCAAAGCAGATCTTTTTTACTTTGCACATAAAAATAATCTGATAATCATGTTTTTTTTTACACTTATAGCATTTGTGATCTTTTGATAGCAAAGCTAAATAAAGTTTACTTTAGTATAACTGCAATCAGCTGTTGTCATGTTGTGTATTTTTTGTGTTTTCTCACACCCTGCTCACATGATTCTCATCACATTCATCTGTGAAGCTTAATTTAATTAGTTACTTTGGTCTAAGAAGTTTGGTGTATAAACATCTCATTGTAGGAGGGGGGCTTTAGTGAGCACACCTTTTTAAGTAACATCTTTTGTCAGTGTGATACTCTGGGAACAGGAGTATCAGCTGTTACTGCCTGTCCTCTGTGATCTGTGCCACTTTTAAAAACTTCATGTGACACAAATACAGTGTTCTAAAAGATTCTTTATACAATGCTGAAATCACAATAACAAATATAAACCCAAATGCTCACGTTATCTGGAAAAGAAAAGAAAAAAAAAAACACCCCATTAATGACTCCTAGTCAGTCCAGCACTTTCACTACAGCACTTTTCATTTTCAAGACTGCAGTGATACCCTTTTAGGTTGTCTGATAATATGGAAAAGTTGTCCCCTCAAAAATGTGCTTTAACTATTTTCTGCGTAGAATTACCTTTGTGCGCGTGCATTTTTATTTTTTTTCACAGATGCTTGTCTGACATATTTACAGCTAACTTGTCAACCTCTTCGTACTTTTAATTATTTTGGTTTCTACGGGTAAAAAAGCATATGCATCACCACACAAATTAATTTTTAAAACGTGGTGAATTTATTGCATTAAAAACTGAGAACTCTGTGCTCTGCTTAAAAAAACGTATGCTAACATATGACGATCTGCTTACTTAAAGTATGCTAATGCCTAATCCTAATTACTTTTAGGTTGTACGATGAAGTCGTACAAATCCTTTATTCTACGGGTATTCAACTGTTCCTCTCACTGTCAGATGATTCACCACAGACCACACAGCGATTATGTATATATAAATTTTTTCTACTGTCTCCATAATACTATACATTAAGGCATTCCATAACATTATTTATATAAAATTACGTGATAGCATATTTAATAATATTTACAACTAGAGAACACAAGCTTTGGCTTTAAAACTTAGTTATAAATCGTTATTTTAGTGATCTGGTTCAAAAGTCGGTGAATACATACAAGGCGCCCGCTAAACAGTAAACTCGTGCAGAAACGTGTCAAAGCACAGCTGCTTATCTGCATCCTCCCTGAGAAGTGTGCATGATCTCAGCGTTTGGCAGGCGACCGGCAGTGGGACTGCACGCTCCCTGACGGAAAGCTACACCACACGGGTGGGGGCGAAGGTGGGGGAGAGGGAGGGCTCTCCTATTGTCAGCGAGTTTGGGAGAGATAGCGTCCGCGCGTCACAGCGGGATGTAATCTCTGCGCGAACGACCGAGCCTGCTTCAGATAGGCAGAAAAGCGACCCCAGAGACAACGTAGATGGAAGTTATGCCGCTAGTCTGTCGAAGTTTAATCCATATTAGAATTGGCGAGGGGTAGTGGAAATGTGGTAGGAGTGGTCAGAGGCAGTAACCAACGAGACTGATGTCCAGCATTATGTGGATTTACACATTAATTCTGTCTGTATGTCTCGTGTGAACATACAGGGAAGGTGGGTTGGGTTTCAGTCCTTTAATTTATAAGATAAAGGGAAGGGGGGGGATCCAATCCTATCATAAAATTTTACAATTAAACTTAGGCATGTGACCAGAGGAGGTATAATACCAGTGACAACCGTTTTTAAAGATCTAGTTCAATTTCACTCACAATGTCATCCAACACTCAAGTGTTCCTATGTATGTCAATATAAATAAAAACTTAGTCTTTACTGCCAAAAGCTCTGGTTTTCAGTAATAGAATGCATTAAGTATGGAACAAACAAATGGTTTTAAAGTGGCTCTTTAATGAATGAGCAAAGTTTTGGTGATTTAAAGTGTCGACATATAGCTATTTGACAGCTTTGCTCTGGAGAGACCCAAAGAAATTATATATTTAATATTTAACACTTCATGAAAACAGATATTAAACCAGTGAAAAGTGTGCATTGCTATGCTTAAATTTATGATGATGAAAGTGACTGGATATGGAAAGTTCAGATCCAAAAAGTGTGTTTAGATAATACACATCTGACATGAACCACAGCAACATGCAACTTCCATATATGTCAAATTAATGTAGCATCAAGCAGCTGAGTAGTACTGAATTGAAACAGCAGGTGATAGGAGACATGGGGAAATTTCGATATTAACAAAACCCAAGTAACATAAATGAGCCTTTACTTTCCCCTCCACCCTCAAGTCCCCCCCCCCCAAAAAAAAACTTAGTTTCAAAAATAGAAGTGTTGTTTTAAAATAAAAGACAAGAATCACAAAGCAATCCTACCTCTGTCAGATGCCAAAAAAACCACAGGCAGGAACAAGTCAGAAAAACATAGAGGTGAGATGCACGAAGTGTGACTGTTTGTTTCAGGTGTTGAGCTATATTTACAGTGACAAAAGAGCGGAGTGCACCGCGCGCGAGCAGAGCTCCATGGGACCAAAGCGGCGAGGAGTGCGTGCCTCCAGTGGCTAGCGGCCAGCGCTTAGGCAGTGCTCTCTAACAGTAAGAAAGTACATTAGTCCTTCCTCTGCGATCAGCGGGTGAGGAGCGAGAACTGAGCATCTCTTATGGGCAAAAAGACATCCGGCGCGAGGGACAGTTTAATCCTTAGTCATGAAAGCCAGGCAACAGATTAGGAGGGAAGTGTAGCGTCAACATTGTTCTTCCTAAGGCAGCCACCTCTCTTCCCCCTACATCCTTATTTATTTGGGACTGGATGTGGGAGAGTGAGAGAGAGGAGGGGGCGAGAGAGGGAGAGAATGAGAGAGAGAGAGAGTCTGTACTGTCAGTGCTTGACTACATTAGCATGTCAGAGCTCAAGGAGGTGGAGTTTTCTTTGCAGCAGAAGAGATCCTGAACTGAAATCTGAGAGAGAGAGAAATGGGGGAAGGGAGGGAGGAACATGGAAGCTTGATGACAAAACAATAAACTGGAAATAGAAGCACAAAACGGTTCCCGTGATTCTCTGTTGACTTG
>JABJVR010047478.1:0-27496 GCA_025773905.1 Chitala chitala | reverse complement strand
AATGCGTAGAAGTGTGGATTTGCAGAGAATGAATGTGTAAAGGCACTGAATTATACGCATTTTTATAAGTAAAGATAATTAAATTAACATAAAAATGCTGCATTATATGGACAAAATCTGCTTCTGAATCACAAATTGATTGTACTCAACTACAATAATAAGGTCTTCATATGCCTAACAGAAACTGATGACTGAATTTTGTTCATTTTTTTTATAAGTTGTAGTTAATGCGAATTAAATTTTTTTTTTTTTACATTTTTAAAGAATGTAGAAGAATGTTAGGTTGTTTAGTAACAATTTGTTGTTTTTTTTAAATGTTTCTAAAAACTTGAACTTCTCATAATTTGCATGTTTTAGCCTGAAATAGACGCGCCCTGCGCGTAACTTGTAACTCGCCCGGGGCATGTTAATTAGGAGAAACACGGGACAGGCATATATAGTGCCAGAGATCTGTTTACTTAAATATTTATATTTTGGCTCAGCAATTTAATTGAGGCTTTCTCCATATGTTTCTCTTTAAGTGACCCATACATATGCAATGTGCTTCCTTCACATAAATTAGATCTAAGTGGATGGAGAGATTTTATGAGTTTTTATGAGGATTAAGATTTATCAATGCAATAACAACTGGATGAGTAGAAATCACTAATGCCATGTTTATCTGAGCAAAACAGCAACATCATCATAGTGAACAGAGCTGTTTTATTGTAGGAATTATATGTACGAACTATAATGCATCACTGTGGTGGGTTGGTCCCCTGCCCTGCACCCTGTGCTTCCTGCTACCCTGAATTGTATAAGTGGTATAGGGAATGGCTGGATGTAATGCATCATTCAATCAGAAATGAAACATGTCTTATTTGCTCTGCATGAGACAATTCTGCAAGTGAAGATGGCCTCTATGGCCCATTTCATCCTCCAGCTCAGGGCAAGACTGAAGTCCTAGTATCAGACAGCACATAGAGCAATGTAAACTTCACTTATGGACATGGTTTATTACTTGTATCATTAAACTATTTAGTAAGGCAGCTAGCCTGCCAATAATAGTACATATTGCACTCAGGATTATAACTAACCCTTCAGGAACTCCAGTCTCTGCATGGTCTATTAATCCTCAAAAATGTTCTAGGAAAATCAGTTTCTATAATTATGTTGCCGCTCCAATTTAGCCAAGGTAAAAATGGGTAAGCAATTTATTCGAGTTGAGCTACGATCCAATTTAAGAAATTCAATTTGTGTAGATCTTCATTTTGAAAATGTTACAAATTGTCTGTACCATGAAACTTAATTTGAGATGAGCAAAGATTCAATTTATGAATGTCTGATTTCTGTAAAATCTACTGTATTTGATGTTTGTTTTTGAATTAATAGAAAACGTGCATAACTTGGACTTTAATTCCTAATAAAAATGTAATCATGTAATCTCTACCAAAGTAACTAATTATACACATTTTTAAACGTATCCAACTCTCATTACAAATACTAAATATTTGTAATCTGATTATGTAAACCAGATTACATGTAGTTTATTACAGCCCAACTCTTGTCACACCATACGCAGAACAACATCCTCCCACTTATGTCATAGCTGGTACATGGAACAGAACAGTGAGCACAGGAGATGTGACTGTGTATCTGGTTAGTAAATGTATGTGACACCCTATGTAGGACAACCTTATACTAAAGTGATGCGGGGCACTTGGCAGAGCAGCACAGTGAGGCATCTGTCAGTGTTTTCTTCTCAAGTTCTATATCTTTGCCAACAAATGTCTATTGACTGCTCAGAATAGCCATGTTTCCATCCACATCCATTAATTCCATAATTTCATTAGAAAATTTATGCTCTTGGATGAAGTGGATTAGCAGATGAAGTGCATAAACAGAATGCGATATTTGTTATGGAAATGGGTTATTCGCATTTTGATGATATGGTGGCAATCTCCGTCTGAAATGTTTCATCCAAACTCGATCTGTGAAACAAGACTGATCAGACAGAAACACTTTGACCACCTGTGTTCCCACACATATGGATTACGATTTTGGATTGCCAAAGCTCACACTTCTATGGTTGAAAGACAGGATATTGCATTTGCATTTTGCTGTGTTTTAAAAGCTACCGTAGTCCATGTTTTCTTCAGTGGACTGCATAAAGGAGGTGGTTCTGGAAAAGCAGTCCTTCAAGTGGTTAAGTTCTACATCTGCTGGAGTTGAATCTGGAAATTTGGAAAGGCTGGTGCATGTGAAGGGGTGACTGTGATCATGGGTAGATGGGTTTGTCATGAATTTCACTGTTAAACTGTTTGCATTAGGTCATGTGACATTGATTCTGGCCCTTGGTGAATGAGTCTTAATTTGACCTGACTTCTTGAGTTCTAATCAATCTTAAGAACAGCCTTGGTGAATGTGTGTCATTTGAACGTGTTCTGTGTGGACATGTTATTACATTGGTTTTCTCTGTACAGTGCAGTGGTTTACATGCATGCACTGCAAAAAAGCTTTTCATTTTGTGAGTAGTTTGTCTGACCTTTTTAATTTTGAAGGTCATGCTTTTCTTTATGGGTGAAGTCAAAGTCAAACCTTAATCATCAAAATGTTTGGGACGGTTCTATCAGACTGATTAAAACAGGTGACAGGTGTGTCAGCTGCTCTGGGTACTTCCTGAATAGAAAATGTTTCCCTGTGAAAATTCTGCCAGGATTCTGGAAGGAGGTGTTCTGTGACCTGTTATGTTTGTCAGAGGTGACAATGAAAAATAAAGCCTGGAAAAGCCCCACTAGTAACTAAACAACTTTCCTTCTGTTTGCAGACCGTTCAGGGCGGAACAAGCCAGAGAATCGCCTCTCAGGGTAAGGCCTTACCCTGTATGTCTTGAACAGGTCCTGACTTGGATCTCATGGGGATCTGTGGCGCTGTGGGAATATACTCCAAAACCTGGCCCGGTTCATGAGTCTGGGCTGTGCTAAATGCAGACTAATTACTCTCAGCCGTGATGATTATGGGCCAGCAGTTAGCCTAGTCCTTATATCATTTTGTGGCTAATGAATGCAGATGGCTGAGGAGTGGCCTGAATGGCACAGACAGGTTGGATCCATAGCAGTCCGTTGGCTTTGGCTGACTGTCTCTGGATGAGATGTGGGCAGAGCACTCTAAGCGCCTTTGTTATTGCGTATTGAAATTCTAATGGGCCGCTTTCGTTCACTCTTCTTTAGCCAGAATGTGGTTCACTTAATTGCAGCACTTCATGAAAATCCTTCATCAATCCGTGATGGTTTGACACTTCCTGTTTTTGAGACTGCCAAAAATGACAGTGTCATTCCTTGACAATGTTAAGGAATGATCTCTGTGTCTGCATGAAGCTCGGCAGGGGAATTTTAATTAGAAGTTTTTTAACTGTCAGTACTCCCTGGGGTGAAGAGTGAAGCAGTGTGGCTCTATATGTGTGTGCGCATGTGTCTGTTTGGTGACACAGCACCCCAGCTATGCGACCAGATTGTCTGTTGCCAGCGTGAGGGAGTGGCATGTTTGTTCAAACATTGTGCAGCCAGGAAGTGTGTCCAGCCAGGTCAGCAGGCACTGTCACTTTCTGAGCCCAGGACACCAGCATTTCAGTGTGTGGGGGAGGAGTGGGGTAGAGTTCATGGTCTCTCACTGAAGCCTGACCATATGGACCAGTGTGATATAACCTGTCTATTATAGCATATAAAGTAAGGATACTGAGTTGACTTGGATGTGTGCTGCTGGTTTGCCATTAGCTAGCTTGTTTTCTGAAGCCACACCCATGAGTGTCAGTGAAGGATTTGATGTGATCCTGTCTGGTGTGGCATGTGGCAGTATGTGCAAAGCCAGTTGTGACTTTTTTTCTGTGCAAAGGGTGGCTGCTAATCAGGTTGTACAAGTCCTAATGTGTGCTGCACTACGTATGTGTAAGGGTTGCACCTGTCTCTGATTGACAAATGCCACCTGGACGAGATGTGAATATTGAGTGAGGAAAAACATTGGGGTTATTATAGAGGAAGTGTGAATTTACCTGTCTCTGCCTTTCAGACAAGGACCACTGTCTTCTATTAGAGCTGTCATCAAGAGAAGTAAGTTTTAAAAATTATAATTATTTCATGTAGTGTCTTTGCTAATTTTTCCAGGCTGCAATCCCTACAAGACAACTTTTGAGTACTTTGACAGTTAGGGCATTTTCAAACCTGTAGTTTGTTTGCACTAGTCTGAATCGGAGAACTTATTTGCATATTTGGTCTGTTTTCTCCTTGGTTCGGTTTCTTTTCACATGCGAATCCAAGCAAACCAAAATTTGTTACTACCGTTATCTCCGCTGATTGGTTAAAAGAGTCAGGGGAGGAATTGAAAATGTAAACACAGGAAGAAGATCCATGTTTTCTACTGGTGAATAGCCTTATTGGCACTGCAACGTGGAGAAATGGCACAACTGACATTTGCTCGTAACTGTGGTAATTATCTGTACTGTTGCCTCAGTTTTTCTGCTTTTACTTGGCACTGATTAGCAGACAGTACAAACCCATTGTCCTTAAGCTGTTGACTGAACATTTTGGTACTTCAGTGTTTTTAAAGAGTTTTTAGGAACTGACAGATGTTCTCATCCTCCCAAATATTAAGAAGGCAACGCACCTTGTTGGTAGTCCAGGTCAGGCTGCGATTCATTGTCCTGCTTATGATTAGATGTTTCAGCTCTTCATGTTAGCTCTGCCACATCCCAACATGCAAAGTGTGCCAGGCTGAGAGAGCTGCTTAACTAAAACTTGCATCGTGCTCATTGTAGTTGATCCAGATCAAGGTCGGGTCATGTTCACACCACAAATGAACTGCTCCAGAGTTTGTTTGGGATCGGACTGAGACCACCTTTTGTAAAGGGTCTTAGTGCAGTTCTTTTAGTCTGTAGCCAAGTACGATTGCTGTGTTCAGACCTGCCCAAACGAACCGCACCAACAGGGGAAAAAAGACCCAGAGTTTGATTCAACCAGACTAAAAGAAACAGGTGTGAAAATGCCCTTGGAAAATGTCAGATGGCTTGCTTCAATTAAACTGTACATGTAGTTTTGGGTTGTGTATTACAGTGCTTTGTGCATTGGATTTCATTCTGTCAGTTGAATGATAACATACCGCTTAAAAGAAAAACAAATGGATAAATATCAGTTGTATTTGTAACGCATTGTTTTTAGAATTGAACCAAATCGAGGTTTGATTTCAATATTTCAGCATCATCAAGAGCCAGTTCTCAAATTGATCCTTCTCGAGAACGAAGGTAAATATGAAGAAGGAAGAAGTGATATCGTGTGTGTGTGTGTGTGTGTGTGTGTGTGTGTGTGTGTGTGTGTGTGTGTAAAAGTAGAGTTCAGTTAAGATGTTAAAATTTCAGACACAATGCTATACATGTTTCATTCTAATTTATGAGGCATGCATGTAAAAGATTCCAGATCCATTTAGTTCTGTTTTCATTTGTTAATCCAGTTCTGATGCACTCTTCCAGGAGGACCTGTTCCTTTAGCAGGGTATATCATTACTTGAAAGTTACTTTGATCTGTGAACAATCGCTAATTTGAAATCTGTTTCATGTTTGTTGCATTGACATGTAACCTCACACGGCCTACCTACTCGTGACAGACGACCAGAGATAACCATTGTTGCAGCAGAGCCACTGGCTTCAGGATCCTGGTTTGCTGGGGCATCTGGGGGGTTTCCGCCACCGCCCCCTCCTTCTCAGCAAATCTGGGGTGGGTGCATACCAGCAGCTGCTCAGGTAATGGTTCTTCTCTTCAGTGGTGGCCAGGTACTCCTGTAGCACAAGCTCTGTATGTCCAGGTCTTCAGGATTCATTTATTCCCCTCCTTGTAGCCCCCACCATCCTATGACCAGGTTCTCAAAGAGAAGACCCAAGAGCAAGCCCCTCCCCCTGCAGCCACGCCCTGTCAATCCAATACTGCTACTATCGCCACACAGACTGACTTTGTGGCAGAGACAGCCAGCTTCAGCCTCGTCCCAGAATGTAGTGTGACTTCGCTTGCTGTTGAGAAGAAAGCATCTGTGGGTAAGCATGAGGTGTTGCAGTAAAATTTATGTTGGGAACAATAATTGTCCTAGTAGGTTTAATGTATTATTATACCTGATGAAGCAATTGCATTTGAAACGGGCATCTGATATCATTTGTTTCAAATGTAGCAAAAAGGCCCCCGAAGCCTCCCAGGCCGTTCCTGCCTTGTAAAGCTAAGGCAGCCCAAAGGCAAGTGCAGAGCCAGACCGCAGGTGCAGAGGGTTCTCCTGACAGTGAAGGCAAAGGCCCGTCTGACACAGGGAACCATTGTGCTCCAATCAGCCAGAGCAAAGTGGACTCCGGCTGTGATCTACAGAGCAGCACTGAGCAACACGCTGCTCCTGTTGAGCCCTCACAGTCCAGTTCATCCACTGCGCAGACTACCTCTGCCTGCGATCCGGACTCGCTGCAAGCACAGCGTCCAACACCACGCCCCCGCACCAAAACCGGCTTGCAGCCAATCACCAGGGAGGTCAAAGTTCAGACACTAGTCAGACTTAAGGATGATGGCTATAGTGCTCAGCTGACTCCTTCTGGTGGGGACGTTTTTGAGAGCAAGTACCTGCAAGAGCTTTTGGACGTTTTTGGGGAGGGTGTTGTCTGCCAGGGCAGCGAGAGTGACTGCAGTGAGTGCAGCGGGGACGAGACTCAGGACGAGAGTGGGAACGAGAGCCAGGAGGATAGCATGAGTGCCCAATACAGCCACCGCAACATCCGGGACAAAATACAGGCTTTCGAGAGGCAGGCTGATGCAGTCAGTGGAGATGGAGAGCAGTTGGGGAAGCCGCAGGTGCAGCCCCGCACTCGGCTCCTTAAACCCCCCGTGGTGGGACTAAAACCCACTCTCATGCCCAAGCCCTCTAACCGGAGTTTCTGGGAGGAGAACTCCACCACAGCCACGAGTGATGAAAACCACAGCTCGACCCCTGACCCCAGACTGTTCCTTAAACCCAAACCCCAGCTACCCCAGTGGAACACAGAGGTGGAGAATGGGGAAGAAGATGGAACGACCTCTATGAAAGCTCCGTTGTTGCCGCGGTCAAACGCATCTGTCATTGCACATGCAAACAGCCTTGTGTCTCATGGGGAGCTGTCAGCTATTGCCCGCCCCTGGCCACAGCTCCAGACAAGGTCCCCCAACCTGGATCTAGGCAATGTCAGTCGCTATGCTGCAGCGCCTCTGCCCAGCCAGCCTGCCACTGATGTAGACGGTGGAGACACTGTGGCAAGTAAGTTTATCAGCCTCGTTTTTAAGAACCCTTGGATTCAAAGCCGTGTGTATGACATTCAGTTCCATCTCTCACCTCCCCCAGGTAGTGCCCCAACCAAACCTGCCGGAGTGGCTCAGAACATTGTTAGCCGTCCGAGTATCTCCCGGAAGCCCACAATCATTCGACTTCCCAGCAAGTCTGGCTCCTGTGAGTTTCCTTTGCTCGAATGTCTCTAAAAGAGGGTTTAAAATGTGTCATGTGACTCACATTTTTTCAAGAGCATTTTGAATTATTTGGTCCACAATAGTAGTAATAGGGCAAGATTTAGAGTTTCAAAGCAATCTCTACTGCTACAAGCTCACCTTCTAACTTCATTTAAACTCAGCCACATAGAGTGTAATTAATAGCTTCTGTCAGGTATTTTCAGTCGTCGATTCTCTTCCAACTTTGCTGTAATTAAATGCGTGGTACCTTCATTTAGTACTTGAAGATGAGCCTCAGGAGTGCCCTCCTCCACTGCCAGCCCAGAGGCCTATGGGAGTGTTGGTTCCGTCTGTGACCCAGAAGCCTAGTCTCAGCATGAGACCCATACCGCAGGCACCAACGCAGGTGAGCTTCCCACCCAGGATCACCGTTTGTCATTCCCCTGCCCCATTCCATGTCCTCAACCTGCCAGCAGTTAGACGTGGGAGAATCTGGGTCATCTGCATGTCACAATGGTGCCTTTCACTTTTGCCGCTGTTGCTCTCTCAAAGGCAGCCACTCAGCTGAGTCTGGACACAAACGGGCCTTTGTCTTTATGCTCCCCATGGTCTCGCGTCAGTGCCAGTCCGCTCGCGCCAGCCTAAGGTCTGCTGGCACTGCTGCCCTCGGACTACCCGTTCTCGCTTTGGCCCTCTGTGCTTCAACCTCACTGTGCATTACTCTTCTGATGGCACCAGGGCAGGCCAACCTTGTAGTGCCAAGATGAGGATCCTGCCTAACAGGAGTAGCCATGCAGAACGCTGAGCTGGTTAGGCCTGGCTGTGGCATGACCTCAAAACATCTGCCTTTACATCTACAGGGAAACGCTTAGCTTCATGCCAAAAAAGCAGATGCTGCTAATTCCAGTGTCTCCATTAGGACAGCATAATTACAGATTGTCTGGCCACCCTGCTAATATGGCTTGTTATACTTTAATGTTGGCAGGCCAATGGTGTCAGCATTTGTCATTTTTCTGACAGCATGTTAGCCCCACTGTGCTAAATTTGCAGGCGGTCTGAAGATTTTTCTTTGTTTTGACCTACAGGAGTCCAGCACTCCGGAATGGTTCAGCAGTGCTGCGCCTGCTCTCTCCCTTCCTCCCCGGTGAGTGTCATGGTGTTGGTCTTCAGAAGACAGTGAGAGAGCTATCACTGATCACCTCTGTCCTGTAGGAAAGGGAAATGTTTGTCATCTTTGTTCTGTTTACTGCCACAGGCTACATGCAGCCATTTCATGGTAGCCTGATTGCATGGAATATGTATTAGTAAGTTTTACATTAATGCTATGAGCAGTGTTTCTTGCAAGGATATAATTGCTGGTTAAATGATTATTCAACATTATACCACTTTGGTTGATTTGTAAATAAAGCATGAGATATCGTGATATGTATCATAAATTGTGATTTTTTTATTTTTTTTTTTAACCGAATATATGTGATGTTTTGGCCATATTGCCCACCCCTAGTTCCATTCATGGACATTAATCACTTCAATTACTTGTGTAAGTCACCACAGCACAGTGTAGGAATTAATTTTCCTATCAGTCCTCACATGGAAAGAAACCATGAGCAACCCTCAAAGTTGCTTTGATTCACCTATGAAGATCATACATGCTGATTTTTCTTGTGTTGCTCAACTGTTTGAGGCAGTCAGTCCTAAATAATTCTAATACATGTGACTGGCTCATAAGCCAAAGCAAGGATGTTGAATGACACCCCCCACAGTCAAGTTTTCATTGAACTGATTTATGCAGTTCAAATTTTCCTCAATTATTTAGGTTCTTGTGTCTGGGAATCCTCCAAAATCCAGGAAAGTCTGTTGGAGACCATGCGCTTTTATTTTATAGTCTTTATTTTTCTGATATAGGCCCCAAGGAGGTAAAGTACTCCCTCCTCGTCCTCCTCCGCCAAATGCAGCAACAAGGCAGCCCCTCCCTCCACAGACCAGTGGTTCTCAGCGGCCCCCTGTCCAAGCTGGGATGGGACCGGTATTTGCCAAGCAGCACAGAGGCCTCGAGGCACCCAGAAGGGGCCCAGTGTTGCCTCCCCGGCCCAATCCAGGACACAGTCTGTACAACAAGTATACAGTAAGGATGGCTTTCACTCTCCTGGTTCTCTCTGCCCGGTTGTCACAGTGGCTGCAACAGACATCTTGACTCCAGTATTCTGAAGGAGCCATGTGACTTGTGTTTTAGTGTGGGTGTGCAAGAACAAATAGAGAAGGGGGGGGCTATGCTGATCAGCTTATTTGCAAATTGGACATTCAAATTCTAGTAGGAAAGGACTTGCTGTAGTGTTCTTTTGCATGATCTTAAACCTTCTGAAATTCTTTAAGGTGTCAAGCTTTAAGTTAATGTAATTGTTTTAGTATCTTTAAGCAAATAAAACATCAAACTGCAAAATAAGGTTGTATATACTGTAGTGTTGATTGTGTGTGTCCTGTGTTTTCAAGCTTGGACTCCCACATGGAATTGCAGAGTTTGACTACAATGGCACTAATTCAGGCGAACTTTCTTTTCAGGTAAATAACTCTTACCAAGGCTGTGAAGAAACACTATGCATTGAGAACTGTTAAATAAATTCACGCAGAAGTTCTCTTTCTTTTTGGTCTTAGAATATCAGACTAGGCTCTGTTTGCTGAATACATTGGCATAAAAAAGTGGGATTTTTATGTGTCGGCAAATGCTGATTTGCCTGTTTGGTTAATCCAGGTAGTGATTGAGCTAATTTGCATGTAATAACCATCATAAAAGATTTTTTAACGAGTACAAAATATGGTTCAGTAATGTTTTTTTTTTCCTTTGCAGAAAAATGAGGTTCTGTTGCTGCTTGAGCAAGTTGATAGTAGAACTTTTGAGTGCCAGGTAGGTGACGCCAAGGGTCGGGTTCAGAAGTCATGCATGAAGATCATCACGCCTCTCTTTGATTCCTCAGAAGATTCAGAACTTGAGGTAGGGCTACTGAAAGCTACACTTTCTTTATCCATCTTTCTTTTTTCTGATCATAACTGAAATCCATTATAGTGTACCCAGATTGCATTTGTGTATCTGTTCTGTTCAATGACTCTCCAGGCACCTCAGGGTGGCAGCTGTGGACTACAAGTGCAGGTGTTGCATGATTTCAAAGCAGGTAATTGACACTGCAGCTTTGAAGCTCTGTGCTGCTTTTTCAGATTCTCCTGAACCCCAATAATTCTGTTTCTTGCATTTTTTAAAGGCCATAGCTTTCAATATTTTATCTTCCTATTTGTGGTTCAAAAACCAGCAGACAAAAAAGAGATCAGTTTGTCAGCGAGCTTGGCCCAGAGTTGGGGTGCAGTGCAGTAGAGGAGGCAGTTGGGCAAATTTTGTGATGTATACTGTTGTTTTAAAGCCACACAAGGCCAGCTGCTGACCCTAGTGGCCTTTTTTCCCCTCACCTGGCTTTTTCTATCTGATCGTTTACAGCTATGAAAGTTGACAAAAGAATATTGGTGAGAGAAGTGGGATTTATTACTGTGTTTTGTTCTCAGAGAGTCCTAATGAGCTGGAGTTGTGGATGGGAGATGTCGTGTCCATGGTGGAGCAAGTTGACAGTGACTGGTATCGTGGCAGCTGCAGAGGCCAGACTGGATTCTTCCCAGTCAGTTATGTGAAAGTGCTGGTACGTGCCTCTTTGTTCATTGTAAACCATGTACATACTCAATGTATAAAACAAAGTGTAGGCTAAAAAAATTGTTTAATCCCCCCCCCGTCACATATTAACATAGTTTTCATATGTCCTGTGCTCCAATCAGCCTAATTCTTCAGCCCTGTCAAATGGGAGGAGAACTCAGCCAGTGCCTTCAGCTGTTAGGTGAGCTTCCTATGGGAATGCAGTGGACTTTGATATCAGAGAATACATTTCACATTGCATAAACTCACATTGAAGCTGTAAGTTAGGCTTGTCTTCCGCTTTCCTTTCATTGCTTGGCTAAACTGAGACAGGAGAATGTCAAGGACCTGAAACATTAACTGTTAATATTTTACCTTTATTTACTTGATGCTTACTCAAGTAGTTGCCTAGCTATTGTGAATTATATAGTCCATTATATACCACTAGTAATGGGGTAAAATATGGATTGCATTAACAATCCTGTGCATTGTCGATTTGGCGTTTCATTTCAATTTATTTTGATATGGGGCCTTTCACAACAAGTTGTCTCAGAACACTTCATGATGCTTGTTATGGCACAAAAGGTTACGTTAATCATAATGAAGGTACATTTTGTGTCTTACCTGTGAGTTGCATATCAGCGAGAGATTAGTCAAATTTGGGGTGAACGGAGAGGAGATGCGCTTCACCCTGGCTGAGAAGGTTGCATGCTAAGTGTTGAAGATACTTTCATGTGGCTGTGTGCTATTGCTGTCCTGTCGGGTAAAATGCTAGTCCTCCCCTGCAGCGGCCCAAGGTGTGTAGCCCGCTTCGATTTCGAAGCAGAAAACAGCGATGAGCTAACATTCTCCGAGGGTGACGTGATCCGGCTGAAGGAGTACGTAGACCAGGAGTGGGCCCGAGGGGAGACTGGTGGCCGTGTGGGTATCTTCCCCATCAACTTTGTGGACATTGTGGAGGACCTTCTACCCGAACCAGCCCAACAGTTCCCCCAGGCTAAGATAAAGCTGCCTGGTAGGACTCAAATGGCACTTCATGAGGCTTTTGGTCACGGTTGCTGTTGTCCTTATTAGTCTACGTTTGCCTTTCTGTTTAATGGACAGCTTTATTATTAAATTAATAAATTACTAAATTAATTAATAAAATAATTTTATTAATTATTTATTAATTAATAAAATTATGAAATTAGTCAAAAATATTCAAAAAAAAAAAAAAAAACTAAACTCCGTTCAGTTTATTCAGTCACATAAAACATTCAACATTAATACAACAAAAAGTAGTCATCATAAACTTGTGACTAAATAGACTCAGGCAGAAGCAAAGCTTTTTAATGCCGCCTACTCAAAATGTTAACGTCAAAAACACAAATGGAGAAACAAATTGGGAGTTGCATGTACTTAAAATGAAAATTGAGGTAATACTTTTTAATTGGTATTTTGTGGTACAAACCTGATTTACTTTAATTTGTGGCCTTGATTTGAGGCCTGGTGGTCTTGTGGTTTGAATCCCAGCCCAGCCAGGTGTGTCCTTGAGGAAGATACTCAATTGTTAGCTCCCTAGGCACCACATGTGGCTGGCTGCCTGCTGCTCCCCCCAGGGGGATGGGTTACATGCAGAGAAGCAGTTTCTCTCTGGGATTAATAAAGTACTATAAAACTTTATACATACACAACCAGCAATCAATTTTTTAAGGAGGACCAAAAAGTTTAACTGCATTCAGATTGTTATTCAACCAATGGGTCAGTGAATATACATGAAGAATACAGTTAATATAAATGAGAAAATTGTGGTCTTGTGTCAATGAGGAAATATGAGAATATTACAGGAAAGTAGACTTGGGTTGTATATACAGTAATGTTGACACTTTTTCTTAACTTGCCAGGTATGACTCCTATATCTAAAGGCCAAGAGAAACCCGCTCAGGTATTGCCAGTTCTGCTTTCGTCCTGGAATCATTTAGCAAGGCAGTGATAAGTGAAAATGATGACTGATATAAGATTGGATAGCCATCTGTACACATTTCAGTGCATTGTTGTATATTTCTGTGTTCTGTAATAAAATATTAGCTTTGTAACGTAATTGTTGTACAGGATCCAGAAGTTACAGAGGTTGAGTCAAATGGAAATGGGTTCTGAGTGTCCCATTGTTGGATCAGGGTTAGTGACTAGGCAGGACGTACATGTGGCGGTGTTAGGTGTCCCAATGTTACGTCAGGGTCAGTCACTAGGAAGGGCTCCGGTGATGGACTCTGGTGCTCTTGGTCACAGCTGGCTCCCAGTGGTGGAGAGTGGGCTGTAGCCCTGTATGACTTCACAGCTGAGACGTCAAAAGACCTGCCAATGAAGCAGGGGGACCGTGTCTTGGTTACGGAGCATGTGGATGCAGAGTGGTGCATGGGCAGGCTGCGAGGCAGGGAGGGGCTTTTTCCTAAAGCTTTTGTGGACTTTCAAGCAGGTAAGAGTCCCTGGGGTGAAATGGCACCACCTTGTGGCCAGGGCCATGGAGTGCACTTTAGCAGCCAGCTCACGCACTTTCTGTTGCTTCTTTAGGACAGCCTGTCGACATGGAGAGATCACCGGGCAGGGCTGAAAAGACGGGAAGAGCCAGGGCCTTGTACGACTTCACATCAGAGAGCAAAGAGGAACTCTCTTTGCGGGTCAGGCCCTTTACACAGAGCTCCAATTAAATTCCACATCCTAAATTATAACTTTATCTCATGACTTTAATACATCTTCATGTATTGCAGTTTAAGTAGCTCGCTTAACACTAGCACCTGAACCAGTACCATTAGGTGTTAAAGTTTTAAAAAGACTAAAAGCTTAGAAAAAAATCCACCGCTGATGTTCCAATAAAGTCTGCAGTTGTGATGCCATGTTTCTCATCTTGCTCCTGACAGGTTGGCGACATTATAACAAGTGTGGACACCGTCGACGAAGAATGGCTTGTTGGAGAACTAAGGGGCAAGAGGGGCCTTTTGCCCAAGACCTATGTCCAGATGCTGTGACGACGCACGACTAACCCAACACGGACACAGCAGAACATGTTCAGAAACACGTTGACAATCTGCAGCGGGAAGAACACTCCGCTCCCTGAACTGAAGTGCCACTTTTGGCGTAACACTGCAGTATTTCTTGTTCTCTCACTTCTGTGGAGCACTTTTAAAATCAGTTTATTATTATGAGGGAAGATGCCACACACACAAATTATTTGGTGTGATATACCATGTGTTGTTACTTTTCTAGCCATCTCTTTTGCCAAGAACCTGCCAATATTGCTTGTGCTCAGAGTGCACCAGAACTTAAGTACAAACTGAATATGACCTGAGGGTCAACTCACAGAATCCATGAGACACACTGGCACTATGCAGAAATAATACTCCCGGTGTATTACTGTCTCTTTAGGAAACATGTTCATGACTCTTTAGGCTATGTGCAATACTTAATGTCAAAATATACGTCTTCGTGTCTCCTGGCAATGCTTCTGGCTGCTAGACAGCTGTTTTTAAAGGTTTGAACTTGCAGGTGAATCTTGTTGACTAGTTTTGTTTCCTTCTCTACCACGAATTAAAGTATAATCAGTTTTGAATTCTGTATGAAAGAGAACCTGCTTCCTTCTGACCTGCACAGCTATAGTATGTCAAAGCGGAGCCAGTTTTCCTTGACAACAGTGCTAGACGGTGGCATATGTACATATTTTTTAACCAGTGACAAGTAGGTTTTTTACAGGAATAATTAGGTTATTTTGCTCACTTTGTTGAAGTTGTCCCAATGTGTGTAAGTCTCTGTTCTGTACTCTGGGTGTGGCCTATACACTTCGCAGACTCACTGTGACTATAACTGGTGCTGATTCCAGGTAGGAACAGAAACCTGTCAGATCAGCCTCCCCCAGCTCAGAAACCCGATCCAGCAGCTGGAGGATGACTGTGCAAAACACCAACGTTAAATTCTTTGAATTCTGTAATGTTCCCACAAAACTACGCAGCTTAACCAATGATGATTCCCACACCAAGGTGGACTGCTGCACCCTCATACCAAGAATTTTAAATGCATATCAGAGTGACTACACACAAAATGGCACAAATTTCAGGACCCAGCCAACTGCAGGCCTTGGCTT
This sequence comes from Chitala chitala, assembly GCA_025773905.1. NCBI lineage: Eukaryota > Metazoa > Chordata > Actinopteri > Osteoglossiformes > Notopteridae > Chitala > Chitala chitala. The sequence continues at coordinate 12,240 of JABJVR010047478.1, read as the reverse complement.
CTACACAAATTATTTTATAGTGACAGCAAATGAAATAAAGTATACATGACACAGCTGAAGAGTAGCTGGATCATTTGCCCCAGTAAGTACATGAACAAACAGTCCACAAAACGTCCCAAAAACATCGAAGTCACTTTGAAAGCAATTTTTTTATTAAAGTTTCGGGGCATCAGGAGCGTCAGACGGACTCCTGCACCGGGGGCTCGTAGCCATCGGCTCGCTCCACCTTGGCACCGGTGTCATCCCCACTCGCTTTGGCAGTGCCAGTTCCAGTGCCCTCTCCGTGGATCTCCATCAGTTTGCCCACTGCAACGAGATGGCCAAAGTCAACAGTCTTTCTCGGTCTGCAACTTTGTTTGAATCATCTTTCTCTGCACGCAACTCACACTCGAATTTGGGCTTCTTGAGCATCTTGACCTTCCGCACGTAGACATCGTGCAGAGGATAGATGGACTGGCAGGCCTTCTCGATGTCCTTACCAATGCTGTCAGGAATGCTGCAAAGACAAGCAAGGTGTCACGCGGCAAGAACTCCATGCACATTCATCTCCACGTGTACAATATTGCAGTTTTTGCTGAATAATTTTCAGCTGCTCACGGTGCCGAGTCTCCGGCCATTACAGTCAGCACAGAACCACATGCGCAACTCGCTCAAATGTTTATATACACACGCTAAAAAAAAAAAAACACACCCTTCCCAAAACTTACTACAAACCACACAAGTTTAGTGCCAAGGCAAGAAATGCAGATGTAGTAAAAATTTTCTGTGGTAAATTAAACCTATAACTGCTGAGAAAGTAAAAGATATATACATCCTAGAAAAGAAAAAAAAAAACCATAAAGTGGAGCTCGAATCTATAATTTTAAAAAACCACTGTTTGGCAAAATACTCAAATCTATGTCCAAGTCCAACCTTAACCGTCCCAAACCACTTGCACTTTATGTGTTTTTTGCACAGTTTCATAAGCATAATGACCTTCCTTCAATAAAATGACAATGTGGTCTGGTCCCAATCCCAATGTAGAGCAAAAACAGAACAGCCAGGAGAAGCGCTGTCTGTTGTGGACGCACAACAAGGTCTGGCAAAGCAGGCCACTTACAGCTTATTGACAACTTCTTTCAGGTCGTTGGTTTGCACCTCTCGAGTCATAATCTCCACCATCTTCTTACGGATCTGCCGAACCTGCTGATGCTGGGCATACGAAGTTTTCCTGATCTGGTTGGTGCGTTTCTTAGTGAAGCCGACACAGAAGAGGCGCAGCAGGTACCCGTCTGTAGTTTTCACATCCACGTGAGCTTCGATCATGGTCTGAGAGCCAATGATGAAAAAAAGAACAGCATGGTCTTTCTCCCCACACCCACGCATGTCCACACAACAACACGAAAAAGGAATGAAACCTGACAGCGTCGTTAGGAAACATGTGGACGTGATCACTGAGGAATGTCACGGCCCAAGTTTCATCATCACACATTTACTGGACGTTTCCATTCCCAATCCTACCTGCCACTTCTTGACCATGGAACACATCTTGTCACGGGTCAGGTCCATTCCGTGGAAATTTGTCAGGCAGTTTTTTCCCTGGACATCCTCTGTGATCAGCTTGAACTTGCGGAAGGCCACCTCATCGTTCTGCAAGTCGGCGAGGCTCACTTCGAACACGCGTCCCTTCAGACCGTCCGAGGCGATCTCTGTAGGTATACGAGCAATGGCAAAGCGCTCATTCAATGTGCAACTGATAGCAGAGAAGATATCTCTGGGAAGGGTCAGTCTGAATCAATAACAAACTAGGGGAAAGACTTTAATTTCTGTTGTGCATATCTTCCTAGGATAAAAAAAGTTATGTTCGCAATTAAATAAAATTGCAGGAGTTTATGCTGACAGGTGGTATTAACTGGTTTTAACCGCAGTTTAAACCACCCCGGCGCAAACAGGTTTGCTCCACCAAAAGTGGTGTAGATGGGCAACAACCCTTAAATATGCTAAATCAATGGTTAAAACACGTTTAAATATTAGAATGCCTTTACAAGCATGTTGACTCTCTTTCAAACCATAATGGAGCCATCTGGCATGGTTATACTGTCAGTTTTAGGATGTGACCACTTTACATAGTCAAAAATTATTGTGTGTTGCTTTGCTGCACTGAACATGTTTAAGACATGATATACAATTAATAAAATAAAGTTTTGCTAAATACATGTGTTTCTGTTATCTATATAATTATACTTTGCATGAGGACTATTTGATTTAACAACAGACATATAGTTTTGGACAAAGAAATCTTGGCTCAACCTATGTTTTTGGTCCATTTTCACCAGTTAATGCCACTTTACGCTGGGTTATGCCAGCGCAAAGTGGCGTAAACTGACATAAACTGGCAAAAATATAGTTTACGTCGCGTGTCCTGGCGTAAACAGGTTTGCGCAGGCGTAAACCCAACCCTGCATGGATCAAAGCAGAAACATTTCCAATGATAAAAATTCCTAAGTCCCTTCTATGTTTGTGCAGGTGTACACCACACGTCATTGTGAAAATTCCATTTATTTCGCGTTACCAAGGAAACAGTAGAGCTGAGCAATACGGCTAAAAATATTACAATATTTTGTTCTATATTGAATGAACTGAATGTTTTTCCGAGTGAGGGGTGTATCTGGCACGCAGTTTGAATTTCCTTCCAGTTTCACCGATTATTTGTAAGTTGGTCTGGACAAAGGCATTCGCAAAATGAATAAATGAAATGAAGGTTAGTGATCATACTCAGGCCAATCCATAATTTTTTTTTTTTTTCCTCAATGTAGGAAAAACCACCAAACTGCAAAGTCCTGTTGAAAAGGTGCCTGCGTAACACTGTATTCCATGCTGTAATTTTTATTTTTTGTTAGTGCTATTGAGGTGTTAAAAAAAACCTAAAGCAAGAACTCAATTAAAAAAAAAATAATTGCATCAATTAAAATAAATAACCACAGAAAAAGTGCAAATGCCCCATTACTGACAACAGTCTTGCATACTGGTTTTGGTTTTTTCTCTGGTTTTGTGTTTGGTCTGACGTGTGACATCTAAGTCACTTCCAAACTCTTGAAAATGCATTCCCTGAAAACGCAACTGTATATCCAGACAACATACAGGCAGTGAACACACACTGACAGTTAAAATAAGGGGTATGGGTGACTTACTGGTTCCTTGTGTCCTAGTAACCAAGGTCTTCCCAAGGTTTCGGATGTTGAACATAGCCGGTGCCTTGACATCGTACCAGTCCTTCTTGGAGAAGGGATCAACGCTGGGGGAAGTGGTACATAATTACACTATGAAACAAGCAAACCATGTTCTACATACTTATGGGCTGGGAAAGCAATCCTAACACTATTACATCGCCTAACATACCTATATTGGCAGTTTAAAAATTCAAATGCAAATTGTATATTTTGAACTAGTAACAAGATTTTAGCCAGTTAAAAACTAGTGAATATCTACTGTATGTTCAATGATCAATGCTACGGTGTAGCTCGCTGGAATCGGAAACTGAATTTACTACAGGTTGCTGTTCAGTGATTTCGCTCGTTGTCTCCATCTAAACGCCTTGATACAATTTATAACGTTTCAAACTACTGCTGTCCTGTTAAAAACGGCCTAGTTTACAGCAATCCATTCAGTTTTCTCATTTTCTACTGTTGCAACAAACCTACTGTAGTTACGTACAGCATTTTTATGGAAACTACTGGGTGCATCTATGGACCTTAATTTTAAACTAACTGAATGGTTGAAAACGCGTACATTACCTAATACGGTAAAACACGTTCCATGTGCATTTATCATCTCATAAGTTATATCAAACCATAAAGAAAAAGACACTGGGAAACCAGTGTGGACATAGTCAAGGTATGCGAGTTTATACTGCATAAACTCATCCACTGAGCATCAAAGTCATCCTCAAATTAATGTAACAAGGAATACACACGGAAGATAAAAAACAATTTGTCCTGTTATTAAAAAAGTAAATTGTGCAACTTACATCTTCTTTTTTGCGCCTTTCTTCCCTCCTTTCGTCAGTCTTTTATTTTTCCCTACTGCCATGTCAACCACAGACCGTAAAAGAGAAGGTAACAACGCGAGACTTACGAGTTACAACGTGACATTAAAATGTGAATGCTGCGCCACCTATTGACCATTTCTGGTTTTATAGTTTTTTTCCCCCCTTTTGTCTGCTAGTGGAACATGAAGATGAAAATACAGAATGAATCCTGTAATAGGTTAGGACCTCTTCTGTATGGGAATAACCTTATAAAACAAGATATTATATAACATTATTATTCGCATGAATTACGCAAAACAGTCAGGAGAAAACAATATTTATTTAATGGAAGGTTATGTAAATCAAATTATTACTCCTTTAATAACTTTTCAATGAGTAGTGTTGATCTATATGTAAATATCATAAATGGTAGTAAAAAAACATAAAAGCGTTTCATCTTAATTGATTATGTGAACGTATATTTCCTTGCTTCTGTACAGAATACATCATTACGTAAAATTCATTTATTAAGGTTATACTTTTGAATGTAAATTAAACAGGAGCGACTAAGAAAGTAGGTGAAAGATCTAAGGCTATTTGACGGGTAATCTATTCTACCACTAGCCTATACGCCAAACCAGATTCTTAACTGAATTCAGTCACCTTCAAGTTCATCTTTCTATAGCACTCTTGGTCGCGCTGTCAGTTCCTAGACTCCCTCATGCCGAAGATAAGGATTTAATTAACGCACAGTATGTCACTGTGTCAGCACTCATTAAAACACGGAGATGTGAAAGTTTTTTTTAATACTGTCATTTACTTGTCGTAGACTTCAACTACAGTTTGTTTACTTGTTAATAATGGTTCAAGTTATAGTTACGGTGTTGAGTTGTTAAACAGATATTTATACATTAATCACTGAAGAGTTTGTATATGCGATTTCATTTTGAGTAGGTATGTTTTACGCGTAGTCAGTTTTTGAAACAACCTGCTAAACTACACAAAATGTCTACACAACACGTACCTTTTCTATGTACTATATACAGGAAAACTGTTACTTTAAATATATTAGTTGATGTTATTGGTACTGAGAGGCCAGCTGTGAATATTGCATGGGGATTTGCAAAATGGATTACGCATCGCTGCAGTTTAATACAGTATTCAGACATGTATCAATATTATTTTCATTTACAGAAACAGAGAAAATGTAATGATTAACCATGATAACGAACGGGCATTGTTTTTAGCCCGTATCAAATTATGCTTGACGTCCAGCTATAGTGCTGTCCGTACAAAGAAATTGCAGTCGTGTCCCGGTTTTTGAGGAAAAAACCGACCCATTGTGAACTCGCCCATTGCTCAGAGGTGACCACGTTAAAATAACACCATATAAGCGGTTTTTTAAGCGCTTAACCAGAACAGGTCTTAAAGAGAAGTAAAATAACTCCTGTTCTTTAGTTATAACTTATTTCTCTATCGTTGCTGTATTTCCCAAGGTTTATGCATATGCCCCTATTACGATGGATGCACACAGTAATCTGACAAAGATAAAATCAAATACACACCTCTAAAATCGATTTACTCAGGTTTTTATTTAACTTTCATTTAAGCAAAATACCGCCCAGTATAATGCGCACCAGATAAGATAAATACCTTAAAGAGTGTTGCAGCATTCTGGCTTCGTGTTTATCTATGGAAAACTGCTGACACTAACCTTATTGTATATAGACACATTTTGTCAGAAACTCTTTAAAACTATCTGGATCAAAATGCGTCATCCCCTCCTCTAGATGTCTCTGCATTGTGTGAACTTCTATTTGGATTTTGGTCTTCCTGAATTGTTTCTCTTTGATACCAAAGGCAGCAGACACTGCCTGTTCTGCTCGGATCCCTCGCATTCGCTGCTTCACTGTTCTGAGTAACTTGTCAGCGGCTCCTACCTGGGATACACCTGGCCTACCTTCAAGTAACACTTGGAGGCGAAGTGCGCATGTGCGTCTCGCTCAAGGGACAACACTGTCATGGCGGAGATGAGCGAATGCGGGAGCTGAATCAGGAAGAGATGTCGCTGAATGTGGATTAGACTTGCATTTAAACAAGCCTGGATGTATACAATAAGTTTTTGGCGGACTCGTGTCCTTTGACGAGAGACCGCTGTTGAGACAGTTCGACGTAGCCTTGGGATATTGAATATTTGACTTGGTGTTACCCGTACGAATATTATACCTGTCTTAGAGTCCGTAATACAGAGCCAGCTGTGAACTGCTGCTCAGAAGATATTAAAGTGAAAGAGTTTTCAACGACAGTATAAATTGAGATAGGCTCAATCTTCTTCTTCTTTCATTAACGGCTGTCATATGCATATATGAATTAAACACGATTACTTTTGTAGATTATCAGGTTACAATCAGAAAGGAGTGTGAAAGGGAGCGCTGCAAGAACTCCTAAGTCTGCGTGTTAAGGACCAGATTCTCAGCACTCACATTAGCCGCACCTCGCGTAACTTGTTAAATTCCTGCAACAATAAGTTTTACGTGGAGTTTTCTTTCGGATGGGGATGAGCATACTCAGTGCATTTGTTTTGCAACTGTCAATTTAAAAAGTTTAGCGTGGAGATCCCTGTGCTCTTCAGGTGACGTCTTTGTAACGTCGTCAGCTGTCCTAACAGGTGCCTCACCTCTAAAAGGCTACCTGTCTTAACAGGTGCCTCACCTCTAAAAGGCTACCTGTCCTTACCCTGTAATGGCGAGCGAGGACACGCCGGCTGCTGTGCAGCCAGGAGATGGAGTCAGGGGAGACAACGTGGCCACGTTATCGCTAAACCCCGGGGTTCCGATCAGGGGGATCCGCATGAAGTTTGCCGTCCTTGCCGGCTTGGTGGACGTGGGAGATGTTTCTAACCGGGACATAGTGGAAACGATCTTCAATCTGGTAAGACGATTAAGTGCTTCAAATGGGCCCCACCGCTGTTGTACTAATGATGCGCAGGATTTTAAAATCCAGAAAGTAACATGAAGGTTGAAAGGAATAATTGTTACACATTATACCATTAATTTTAATCTATCTGCATCAGGCTTGTGCTTCACGTAATGGTTTGGAGAGATTTTCGAAACTTAGTAGCGGTACTTTTATCATACCATGTCACCAGCACTAGTGCTGCACGTTGCCATTGTGCGTTAAACGTGTTTCCAAATCGAGGAAGCGTCTGAAGTATATAATATGTAAACGTAAATCATTTAAATATTAACTAGTCTGCCAAAGTATAACCATGGCTGTAGTCATATTAACTGCATCGCTTAAACCTATCAGCGGAAGTTGTTAATTTCAGGGAATAGCTCAAAATCATGTTGAGAAAGTAGATGTATCATAGTTGCGTCGTCTTTTCTGGTTTAACCTGTCTTGTGTGATCATCGTCATTGGGGTTCCAGGGCAGCGCGTATCCGTGTTGTGCGGACGCGTGCATGCTTGCGTGCGTGCGCGTGCTCTGGGATGACTGAGGGACCGAAACCCCACAGCATTTCAATACCTATATATTTTTTTAAGGCATCGACATAGAATGAAACAGCTATGCCATGCTACATGGATGTTGCGAGTTTTCTTTTTTGTGAGAAATAAATGCATAAACGTTTGCATCATGTATGAAGGTACACTGTGTGTGTGTGTGTGTGTGTGTGTGTGTGTAATGCTTTATTGTCATTACATTTTTTACTTGATAAACGAGTAGGTATGTTTGCACCTTGACAGTAGTGCTCTTGTGTACCACCAACAGTCCTGACATATGTGGTAATGGCACCAGCTATTTGCACCAGGAAGTGATCAAAGTTCTCTTAAATTGTCCACATTAATTAGGATTACTTAGTCCATTTTGGCCCCAACAGTAATGTTTTTCCCCTTTCTCCATTTAAGATAAACTTATTTAATGATATGGCGTGCTGGAATTAGTTTTTCTAGCTCAAAGGGGTTTTTACACAATGAATGAAACCAACCAGGAAGTAAAACAATTCTTGTGTTTAGAGAGGGCACAGCACAGAATACCCGCAAAACTACTTTGTCACCGCTGCAGCACAATGCAGGCTCTGAAGCCTGCTGGTCTGGGTCCCTGACTGCCACAGCCGCTAAAGTGTCCTGCTGGGAAGATGGCACTGTGCAGTGCCAGCCGCGGCCATGAAGCCGACTTCCTGTGTGCTCACGGTCTGTCACGGCGCTCTGTGGTTTTTTTCCGAGCAGAGAATGGCAGTTGCAAGAACAGATGACTTAAGTGACCCGCTTAAGGTTATTTTCCCCCAGTTAAGATCGGTCCCTTAAGAAGAAGTATTGACATGAAAAATATTTTTTTGCAAGCCATAAAGCTAGTGTTTTTTTTTTTGGTTGCTGTCTGGCACCTAACAAGTCTGTGTCAAAGAAGGATGTCTTCAGAAGGATGATGTTATAAAACAAGTGTAACATGAGGATGTGTGTGCCCTTCTGTTAAACTGCTGTTCTGAAGCACCTGCTACTTGCTCCTAGTTCTGCCTTTTCTGCTTAGTCAGTCAATTACTTGTGGATTTTTAAATGCCAGTGTGTTTTGTTTCTCTCCCTCCTGCAGGACTGAAGGCTAATTTATCACAGAGGTTCAAACCCCCCACAGTCTGAGGCAGCCAATTTGCATGTGCATTAAAGACGACTCATGCTCTCTCTGATTGGTTGATGTCGAAATAATGTTCTTGGTAAATGTGTTTGCTGTAAATTGGCCTGTGTGTTTATACGGACAGTCGTTGTGTCCGTGAACATCAAGGACTTCTACAAAGACAGGACATCCCGTGTTGTTGGAATCGGGTGGAGGAAATGATCCGCAGGCCGGATAAGTGGATTTTTCTTGGTACAGGAGGTTCTCTCTCTGTCTTTCTCTCCTACTTTCTAGCCCAGCTCAACTGATGGCTTTTGATAAACACTGATCATTCTCACATGAATTTGTAATTAGTGAGTGTTGCGCTCATGTGTAGCCGCAGTAAGTAGGAGAGCTTGCTGAGGGGAAGCTGAAATGTGTCCCCCTCCTCAACCGCCCTGTTTGGCAGGTTATTGGACAGGCCAGAAAAAAAATCCTTTGTTCTAGTTGTTTGTGAAACAAACAAACTGGTGCACTGCCTCCTCCTTACTTCCTTCTAAATGTGTCCTTGTAGATTTTGAAAGTTGAATCCTGTGAATATTTATGCCCTTCTTGTTTTGGTGTGATTTTCATTTCTATTACCTGAATTGCTCAATTATATTAGCAACAATCCTGTCTGCCTGTCATGAATAATTTAAGGTGAGCAAAGCATTTGGTTTCCTTTTGAGATACGCTGGACAGGTGGGAGAATATGATACGGCATGTTTGGAACATCAGACCTGTGCAAAATGTCTGTTTCGCTGTGGTAGAAAAAATAACCCTTTTTTTAAAATGCAAAAAAAACCTTTTCTTTTCACCCATATGCAGTAGAGAGCTATTCATCATGACAGTGTTGCTCCTGTTTCCTACAGACAAATTAATGGCAGGCTTCTCCAGCTGAGCTCGCTTCTAAGGATGGAAACGTGCTCTTCTTAATACGAGCACCCTCTGTGGCTTGAAGTAGCTCTTAACCTTTTTTTTTTATTGTAGAGAATTTATTAATCCCATAGGGAAATTACTTCTCTGCATTTAACCCAGACCCAGGGGGAGCAGTGGGCAGCCATTATATGGCACTGCGGAATTAGTGCTGAGTGTCTTGCACAGGGACACACCTGGGGGGGGGATTTGAACCAGGAGGCTTCCACATCCCAACCAGATGTGCTACCTATTGAGCCACCAGGCCTCCATGACAAGGGTCTTTTTGGTATGTTCGTCAGTAACAAAAACAACAAGAAAAATGTCCATAATTATTGAGAAGAGTGAAATCCTACCTGTCTCTTTATCTGGCTGGAATTCAAATTCCAGCCTTCTCTTTGTGTTGTGTAGGAGTGTATTCTGAGTGTTTTTCTCTATATGTTTTCTCTAGCATATGTTAAAGATGCTGTTGTTATTGTTTGGATCCTCGCAGTGCTGTTGACACCTGGAGGGGTGCTGTTTTCCTAGAGCCCTTTGACGGACAGTCAGTCCACCACATAGACGGACACGTGGACAAAGCTTTACACTTTGTGGCCTGGATTTTAGCTGGTGATCCATCCCTCTGAAGCCGCCTTTTGTGAAACTTGGTGTTCTGACTTTAAGTTGACTTCTCCGCTCATCTTTGGTAACGTGGCTTTGTTTAGCCAAGGCTGAGATCAGGTCCAGCCCAGAGTCCATTAGCAGCCGGTTCTGCTGAAGGGTGGGCTGATGGTCAGGCTCGTCTGCTCTGCGCCGTTATGCCACCACTGGCTGTCTGAGCAGCGCCAAGAGGACGGTATGTTATTGTTGTTTTCTTTCTCTGCTCCAACTTGAGATGTGCTTTTAAGTATTTATTATTGATTTCTTTTTTCAGCTGTGGAACGTACTTTTCCATTTGCAGTAAAACTATCGATATGATTTTGACGAGGGTTAAGAGGACGTTGTGCCCTGAGGTGTAATCCGAGGGCCACGCTGTGCCATGCTGTTCAGTGTTTGTTCTACAGTGCGCACATTTCCCAGTTTAAGTGCATTACATCAGATGAGTTCTGCTAGGGAACCAGCTTTGCTGCTGATGAGTTTAATGAAAACTAGGGCTGCGATTTGGCAGGTTTAACTTACAGTGGATGTGGAAGTGACTATTGGCCTGTTCTACAGCAGAGCGTCAGTCTCGGTCAGTTTCATTCATTATAAGCTGCGTGGCCTTTTACTTAAATAGAGGCCTGATATTGATCACTATTACTGTGCCTCTTCAGCATTATCTCTGCTAATGGGGCTGTTAATGCACCAATCATTTTAGCTAATTAGTAATGCTTAATACTGAAAACTGATTTCAGATTTTTTTTTTTTTTGAGATGAGGGAGTTTAATATGGAAACTCAAAGTAGATGAATATGGTGACATTTTTCTGAAATGTTATGGCGGCCTTGGAGATGTGGACACCTTTGATGGGCACTGGACACGCGCACACACACGCACGCACACACACACACACAGAGAGAGAGTCTCTCTCGCTGTCTCACTCTCCTTCTTCTACTGATACCATGTGCTCGACTTAAGGAGGTGAGGGTCTTCTGATGTCACTGGAACACGGCACCTAAAACAGAATTACGTTTCTGCACCAAGTAGCATGACTGTATTGTCATATAAAAAGAGTGTTGGTCACTTCCAGAATGCATACGCTGAACATCTAGATAATATCAGCATTATTTTTAAGTGTTTGAACAACAGAGAAGTCAGTTTTTATACTGTTGTTTACAAAGATTTGTTGTTTGATTTTTTTGTAAGACTTAATCAAAGTAGCAATTTCAGTGCACAAAAAAATGTCTGATCTTTTCGATATTCCCACAGGCGTGATAAAGCAAACTGTAAATCTTTCCGAGCTTCTAGCTCGTAGGGAAAACACAGAGAAGTATTGACTGTCTGTAAAGGGAAGTTTTTCAGCAGATGTAATCTGTGACTCTGTGTAAAACGTGTATGAAATAAGTGCAGTGTGCTCAGCAGCACGTTACAGAGCAATCACACACACACGCAATCACACACACACACACACACACAAACAAGGAGCTGAGACAAACACCAGCTCAATGTTTCCACTGTGCCCTCTGTGCTGCCTCCTGTTTTTCTGGGAATCACAGCAGTGTCACGCGTGTGCCGGTGTCACGGTAACAGGAGTGGGGTGTGCAGGGGAGGGCGGAGGGAAGTCCAGCCAGGCTGAACTGCCTTTTCAGCTCGGTGTGTCTGTTGGTGTGGTGTAGGGTATCCTTCCTTCAGGGTGGTAAGACTCAAATTATTTGGAAGAGTGGGACCGAAAAGCCAACACGTTCCCCCTGTACGGTGATCAAAAACAGCGCTTATCGAAGTGGGAGGCAGTTTTTTTCCTTATGTGGATTTGTAATGTGAAGAGACAGTGTGGAATTAATAATGAAGATCTCCCTGCAGATTACCTGCAAAGCGCACTTCTTTTGTTGTTTTTTTTATTTGCTTAAGTTTAGTGAGGACAACAAATGGAACACGATTAAAATCTGTTTCTGTTAGCATGAGCAAGGTGACATTGCTTTTAAAAGAGAATTTAACACTGTGTGTGTATGTGTGTGTGTGTGTATGTGTGTGTGTGTGGGGGGGGGGGGCTTTTCTCTTTCTGCTCGGGTCCTTGGACT
>JABJVR010047477.1:0-22779 GCA_025773905.1 Chitala chitala | reverse complement strand
CAAAGGCATGTACACCTATGTCTGTGTCTTTGATGATTTGGTGATTTGTGTATACATCTCTCTTGACCCGTGTGTACCCCTGTGTATACACCTGTCCTGACCTGTGTATATGCCTGTCCTTATCTGTATATGCACCTTTCTTGACTCGTGTGCCTGTCCTGACCTTTGCATACATCTGTACTGATTTATGTCTATGTCTGTCCTGACCCAGTGGTGTAGTCTATGTAATATGCAGGTATACACCATTTATCCACTAAAAAAGCTCCAGGATTTTCATATACCCACTTAATAATGCACAAGGATACATATTAATATAGCCTTGTGCAACTGAAGTTAAAATAATTTTTGTAGTAAAGTATAACTGCAATTAAAAAAATCAGACTTTTGCAGGAAAAGTGTCTCCATTCATTCTCCCTGTGCATGCTCTGTGTCTACACCAGTGTTGACACAATGGTGCCTGCTTTGCTGTCACATGAAGTACTGACATCATGTCACCAACAAACTGTTGAACTGTTCACTGTCATATCCATGGAAAGTTTTTAATTTGCAATGTTAATGTATCATAACAAAATTGGACATGAAACAAAAGCAAATTATAGTGAGTATTTTAATAAGCATGGCCCTGAAGCTACTGCCGCAGGACATTGAAGAAGACATTACAGAAACTACAAAACCTACAGAAACAAGGTGTGATACTAGCTCACTGAGGTTCTTAGTATCAGGTCACTGGCTCTTTTCATGTTCTCTGTAGTCTGGTCCCCCTTGGCCTTGCAGCCAGTGATCATTTTCATTCCAGACTACACATCCTTCACATTGTTCTGTTGGAGCTGGTCCTCCATCTTCCTCCTGTATGCATCTTTACTGTCCCTCAGTCTCTTTTTCAGTTTCTTTTGCACACTCTTCAGCTGTCCTCTGTCCCCATTCCTGAAGGCTTGCTTCTTCCTGTTTAGCAGTTCCTTCAAGTCTTTAAAACACTCCTGAAGGGTCTCAGTAGCTTCCTGTGACCACCTCCTTACATTTCTTGTGGTCACAGGCTGCTCTTGGATGGTGGGTGAGAAGATGGGGGTGAGCAGTACCAGGTTGTGGTCTGAATTTCCAAGGGGTGGGAGGGCAGGAGAAGAGTATGCATTCTACATTTGCATACAGTAGGTCCAGAGTTTTATTTGTAGGCAAGGACTCTGGTGTGACACCCAGGCTAGTGGCAAGGCACCCTGACCTTTCCACATGGTTTTGCATGAACCACTATTTAGAACTAACTGTGTCTGATTCTGTTGATGAGGTTCAATCAGTTAAACAATTCAAAGCATTAATGGAGAAAATCCATAGTCTTCATAGTTAGTCCAATACAAATTTACAGAAACTTCTGTAGGCAGCACAAGATATGGTTTCACAAGTTCAGAAAATCTGTAGTTTTAAATACAAAATTGATGACTAGCCACTTCTGTATAGTAAAGGTTGGGATGAGGTCATATGAAGCACCGAACAAACAATTTGAAAATGCTGTGGGAGACTAAACACGAAACCATAAGCAAAGTAAAGAATTTCTCTGACTCATGTTTGATACACTGTCTGAACTTGCAAACTCATCTCAGCAGCTCCAGGGTCGTTTAATCGCACTTTTCAGAGCAGAGTAGCTTATAAAGTGAAGACATCATTCAAAGACTATCCGGGACAAGAAATTGGAGGAGGTATTGAAAGCTCAAGCTGTGGAACATGTTGGATCATTTTCACAGGAGTCAAATGAAAAACTCCAATCAATGCAAAGCATTTCCTACAAAGTCTGGTCAACAAAATGGAGAGGCCAATTTCATTTGAAGGAGAAATGCTTTGTGATTTCGGCATTCTGGACACAAGCATCTTGCCATCAGTACCTGGCATAAGGTATGGTGAGGCACAAGTGAAATGACAGAGCAGGCAGTTCAATCTTTGTGAAGACCAAGCAGTTAATGGTATGAGGGATTTCCTTGAGCACCCACATGGTGAGCCTGAAAGCCTAAAACCTCTCATATGATGCATGCAGACATGTGTTGTTTCTGAAGCTTGTTTCTCTTGTGCTGTACATCCCAATGTACTTATGATGTTTTGTTATGGGATTGCTTGTGTTTGTATTATTTACTAACCCCTTTCTGTCATCCTTCTCTATCCATATGTGTATATGGTGCCCATCTGGGTACCAACTGAGCGGGACACCTTGAGCTTGACGAGAGCTGCTCCCACAACTGGAGCACAGAAGGACTCCATAATGCTGTTTACATTCATAGTCTCCGTTTTCAACTTTGTATTCTGTAATGTTTATATGGCCAGGAGGGGCTGGGCAGCCAGTCAACCTTGGGCCCCCAGAGTTTTTTTTTTCTCCACACTGTGGAGTTTTTGGTTACTTTCCTCTGTTGTTGTCTGGCTTAAACCTCAGTCATCCAGCTGCTGTTAATTCTGTATTAGATGTAATTTCTTTCTGTAAAACATGTTGAAACAGCTTGTTATGAAAGGCACTATATCAAAATAAATTAAACTGAATTTTTTAAAAGTGCCCTGCGGTGGTTTGGCACCCCGCGTCTCCTGGGTTGGGCTCCAGGCTTCCCGCAACCCTTAACTGGATTAAGCGATTTGGAAAATGAATGCATGAATGAATTTTAAAAATTTAGACAATCCCTTGTAGCACAGCAGAGTGACAACAGATCTACAATATTGTTGTCTAATGTAAATATTTTGATGATTATCAGTAGCAATGGATCTCAGGTACATCTTGCATCTTTTTGACCCACGGAAGAACATCAGAATATGGCTGAGAATTCTTCACTCTGCTACAGAAGAAAGAAGACAAAGCATACCACAGATGTCAGACAGTTTTGTAGACTGCCAAGATAGATACCCCACCCCCCTTTATACCCCCTTGCAATGAACATTATGCTACAGCTTCCCTCACCCTTACAGACACTATACTACTACAGTGATCACACGCCTCCCTTTCTTATCCCAAAGACATGCCTGTGAACAGAAGAAACTGGACCAAGAACAGGTTCTGGGCAGTTTATAAGTGTTCCATCCTTCTTCCAGGACTTGTTGTGGGTAACATGCACTTTTAAACCAGTATGCAGAATTTAATGTTACCTTTTCAGCTTTTATTAATTGAGGAATTTAGTTTATGAAGCTTATTTCTCTTTCAGCAGTTTCTTTCTTTTTCATTGATTTTGACACAGACTGTACAGGTTCTGGGTAGTCTGTAAACTCTTTCTTAAGAGTGTGTGTACACCGATCTTGACTCATGTGCACAGATGTACTGTATGTACACCTGTCCTGACCCTGAATATGTGTACACCTGTCCGAAGCCTGCATATACGTACACCTGTCCTGACCCGGTGTACGTCTGTCCTGACCTTTGTGTATGCCTGTCTTGCCTGTCTGTACTGTTTCTTCCTGTTATGTGTATATGGTACCATCTCAATGCATACTGTTGCTTCACTCATTGTACTGCATTCTTTTTAACTACTTTGAGGCAAGTGTTGTGAGAAGTGTTATATAAAAATGTATATGTTTTTTAAACACTGTCAAATTTTTAAAAATTAACAAAATCAACTTTGTATCTACTGCACCAAACAGGACTGAATAGTATATCTTTAAAATCACTTACAAAGCTGTTCTGGAGGCTTTGACCACTGTCAGGAGTCCCAGAAGACCTTCTTCTGACCTGATGTATTTCTTCAGGTCAAACACATCCAGCTCCTTTTCTGGCATCAGTAACAGAGCTGACCATTGTTCAGGTGAGATGCGTTCTTCTGAAAAATGTGCTGAGTTCAGGTAACTTTTTATTGCTTACACTAGAGAACTGTCTCACAGTTTATTCAGACAGTGGAATAGATTCATTGTCCTCTCTGAAGACAAATTCTCCCTGATCTTCTCCTTTATGTGGTGGATTACATCATTAATACCTTGTGTGATTCTATATTGCTCTTTTAATACCTTTTTGAAAGACCTTGACTGGAGTCTGTTGAAAGGCAGCACAGGCTGTGCTCCAAATTTCTGTTGTTACTCTGAAAGGACTGATTCACTACACTGTTCAAGTCAAATAATGTATTACAGAGAAGCCAATCCAAAGCAGCAAGATATTCCTGAGGGCTCAGATGTACAAAGCAGTACACCTTCCTCTGGCAAAACCCAAACTCCTCTTTAAAAATTGGTATTAGCAGGCCCAAAAATGCCAAGAAAACATTTCTTTCCATTACACCACCACTACCAACCTGGACTGATGACATTGGAGGGTTGGATCCATGGATTTATGCACTGAATGCCAAATTCTGACCCTAGCATTTGTGTGTCTGAGATTTCAGGCTACCTTTTTCTATTGTGTAGCTGTCCAGTGTTAGCAAGTTGGTGCTCACTGCAGCCTCAGCTCTCTGTTTCTGGCTGACAGCAGTGGGACCTGACATGGTCTTCTGCTGTTGTAGCCCAGCTGAAGGACCAATGTGTGTGCATTTTTAGATGCTTTTCTTCTCGCCAGTTATAAAGACTGGTACTCAGATTTACCATACACTTTCTGTCAGCTCAAACCAGTGTGGCCATTTTCCTCAGACCTCGCTCAACAAAAAGGTGTTTCCATCCATGGAGCTGCTACTTACTGGATATTATAATGTTCCATGAGCACCTCTCTTACTTGTAAATTTAGTTTGAGTTTCCAGTTTATTCTTTTCATTTCGTGCTTTGCTGCATGTTTGGGTGTTTTATTTAAATCACTATTAGAGTAAGCATATTAGAATGTCTTTAAAACACCTGATTCAATTTTACTACTAATTGTTGGTCTACATGTGCAACTGCTATTCAAAGAAATGTCAGTAGTTAGAGCACACACAGTCATCTGTGTAATTATGTCATGCTCAGGGGAGCATGGGAACAGAGGTGAGAGCAGAGTGTACATGTACAGGGTTTATTCTGATGGATGGTGTAAATGCTTGAGAAGAGCAATAACAATAACAACAACAAAAACAAAAACCCATGAAACAAAGCTGGACTAACTAAGGTAAAGAGCCACAAGACTACAACAATTGGCCATGAAGGAAACTAAGTGAGGAGTAGATAAGGACACCAAAGAGGAAATGAGACACAGCTGTAAGCACTGATGATATTAACCCAAGGACATGGGGAAAGAAGATAAAAAAAAAACACAAGAAAAGAGGAAAAAAGGGACATCTAGTTGACAGAGAAATGCATGACAGTCACAGGTGTGACAAACTGAACATTATTTTATGATGTAAAAAACCTTCAGTTTTACCTGGAAGAACAAATACAGTAGCTATATTTGTTTCCAATGTGAGTTTTCTCACTACATATGACTTAAAAAAAATTTCAGTTTCATTAGTAAGTACTAATAGTGAAACAGAATCACCAAAGTTCATAATTCAAGATGTGCTGGTAGGAATTACAGTACTTAAAGTCACTTCTGAAATTTTCCACTCAAGCACAATATGTTCTGTAGAATGCAAAAGGATTGTCACCATAGACATAACTACTTTGGTGTCTTTGAGGTGTGGACCAAGAAGGAGGCATTGGTATAACTCAATTTTATTAGCGATCATAAAAAGGACAGCTTTCTCACTTTGCCTAGCAACAAATACACTCATAGTGGGAATACATAGGGAGCAACACAGCAAGCTGTCACATACACATAAAGTGTGGGAAATTCTAAAATTACAAGAGACACAAAGGAAACAGGTAAGGGAGTAACCTGAACACATTACCTAGGGGGGAATCACATACAAATACATGGAGTGGGAATACAAAAAGATATAGCACTACTAACCTGCAAGGGGCTCATTCAGCACTGCATTGCCCTCCTCTTAAAGGTCAGCTGTCCCAACAATCACATGCTCCACACACCTGCTAACCTAACACAATGTTCCTCAGAGAGGTGCTGAGGGTACCTGTGCAGCCTACCTATGGACATGCTACTTGCAATTGCTAATTTATTGGTGGACTTTGGGCTGCTAGTGGATTCCACTGAAGGTGGGGATGGGGAGTTCCAGACCTGTGTAGTCTTGTCTTGGGGCCGTATCACACAGGTGGTCCAGAAGAACCATCACAGTCTGGGTCCCTGGTCTGGACACTCTCAACCCTACATCTCTCACATGCTCAGGAGTGGTGATGGGTTCACTTCCATGGGGCTTGCCAGACATCATTTTGACTGGGGTGTGCAGTTCATAACCCAGAATTAGCACTGCAGGCATAAATCCAGTAGATTCCTATATTGCTGATCTGCAAGCCCACAGAACCATGGGCAGATGTTGTTCTTAGTCTTGCAGCTGTTTGCTGATAAGATGGACATTGAATAAGCTTCGGGTTATTTAGTGAAATAGTTTATAGCCACTAAGATGTAGCAATTATGGGAGTCAGTGGTGGAGAATAGTTCTAGAATGTTGACTCATTAACTCCATGGGGCTGCTGGAGTGAAACAGGACTCAAGAACATTGATGGGGGCCTTTGTGGGAGGTGCAGGCATTACAGCAATGAATAAAGAACAGCCAGGCCAGGCCAGTATAATTGCTAATGTAGTCTGCACAGTCTTGTTCATACCAAAGTTCATGACCCCTAGTGGTTTGTGCACTCTCTGCAGAATGATGTTGCTCAGGGCATCCTGGTTGAGTGTCTTTCCCATGGTTTGGGCATTCCCATTGTCTGTACAGCAACCCATTCTGGACCTTTAAGCTCTCCCACTGTGAGCACTATGGCCTCATGACTGCACTGGGAGACCTTACTTCTAGCCACTCAAGTTTCTTGCCCCCACAAAGGCAGCCCACAATCTGTGACAAGGTTAGGTCCATTGACTGAGCCTGCAGTAGGCTTTCCCAACTCACTCCTGGCATCTTGGTGAGCTGCTGGAGAGTGCTGATCCCAAGAGAGAAGACATTTCCCATGATAGCAGTTGTGGGTACAGCAGGCTCAGATTTGGGGCTATATTCTGATCTGATAAGCTTGAACCTTCTCCAGCCAGCTTGACATGTAACCCTCAGGTTCTCTGAAGTTAAAGTGTCAGGTTCATGAGGTGAGGTCAGTCCATAGAAGGAACTGGCTGCCTAAATAGTAGAGGCGTAAGAATGTCAGGAAGGCCACCAAAACTAGTAACTCTTGACTCAGTGCACAGTAATTCTTTTCTGTCTTGCTCAGGTAATGGCTGTGCCAACTGATTATTCACTACCCTCCATCAGTGTCCAGGGTACAGGGAAGGTTTGGGTCTGACCAGGCAAGTACTGAGACCAATGCAAGTGTGGCTCACTGGTGGTTGAAGGCCTCTCTACTGGAACAAAGCCCTTTTCTGAGTTAGCAGATGGAGTTGTGATGTCCACAAAGCCAGGGATAAAGCATCAGTAGTAGGAGCACAGGCCTAGGAAGCTGCACAGCTAAATGACTGTGAAACAGGCCAAAACTCCACCAATTCAAACACCTCAGGTTTTATGGCGATGCCCCTCTGAGGAATGTGGTTCAGGAACCTTATGGTCTTCTGGAGGAGGCTCCACTTAGTAGGGTTAGATGCAGTCTGGTGCAGTGTAGGGTTGTAAAAGCCACATATAATCAAAGTGCACATAATTTGACATGTGTACTTTGATTATAGGACAGCACTTACTGTTAGTTAGATTTTCTGATAGTTTGACCTTGTTTTTGATATGCATGTGTACTCTTATTCATTGTAAGTCACTTTGGACAAAGGAGTATGCTAAACGAATAAATGTAAATGTACTTGAAGCAGGAAGAGTGCACCTGCAGACTGTAGATGATACAGTGGCTCTCTGGATTCCTGACAGCATGCTGTTCATTGGATGCTCAGTCGTGTTGCAAAGCCTGAAAGGGGAAAACCCAGAAGTGCCACTGTCCTCTTCCCAATGTTTATGTATTGATGTCATGCATTACTGTATTTCAACACATGGCAGATAATACTGTTACAATGCAGCAATTTTGCAGGCTTTTCATCTTCAATTGAATTAAAATAAACTGACATAGGTTTCAAATTAGCTGCCCTGATGTGTACTGGTCAACTTTGGCTGACTGTGTTTTTCCAAG
Source organism: Chitala chitala (assembly GCA_025773905.1). Taxonomy (NCBI): domain Eukaryota; kingdom Metazoa; phylum Chordata; class Actinopteri; order Osteoglossiformes; family Notopteridae; genus Chitala; species Chitala chitala. Next base: position 14,736 of record JABJVR010047477.1, on the reverse strand, counting down.
TATGAATATATTTTAGTTAATCAGACTGCATCCAGACTTAACGGCATCTTCCAGAGCAGTGTTTCCCTAAGTACAGATCATGACCCATTTTAGGTCACAGACTTGCTTGTGATGAGAAATAAATTATAAAAGGTAAGAGAGCATGGAATGTATTTCTTCAAGGGACAGGAAACAGAGCCAAATTCATGTTAATGACTGCAGAGGTCAGTCTACAGTGTTGGCGGAGGAGTTCTACCATTTGGTCCCTTTCAGTGATCACATTTGAACTGGCTGACACCATAGTCAGGAGTGTTGAAAATCTGATCTGAATATCACAACCTGTAATAAATAATAACATAACTGTAAAATGTAAAAAAAAAATAAACAAACATTAATGGTAATCAGAAAAGAAAAGCTACTTGGCAATGTGACTGAGGGAGTATGGATGACAGAGGGAAGCAGAAGAGGAGAACAGCTTCAGAAGAGAACAGCTTCAGCAGAAAACAGCTTCAGAGGAGAACAGCTTCAGCAGAGAACAGCTTCAGAGGAGAACAGCTTTAGAAGAGAACAGCTTCAGAGGAGAACAGCTTTAGAAGAGAACAGCTTCAGAGGAGAACAGCTTCACTGCAAGCAACTATTTTACAATTTTTTTCTATACTTTAGAAGATAATTGACTCAACTGGGAAAACACTCCAACTAAAATCAAATGCAAAAACAAACTGAAAAATAAAAGTTCATCTACCAAAGAAAATGTGGCCTGAGAGCACTGGTGCATGGAGCCCCACACCAACGCCCGCACACTGGACTGTGAGCTGCACACTGGACTATTAGCTGTACAATGGACTGTAAGCTGCACACCGGACTGTTAGCTGCACACTGGACTGTAAAATGCACACTGGACTGTTAGCTGCACATTGGATCATCCTCTTCATGCTGCTCTGTTTGATGTCCTTCTCTCTGGGCCAGTGGCCTAATGCTTCCTCTCATAGCAGTTGTCCCGGCCCACTGGCAACACCATGGCATCGTCACCAAAAAGTCATAAAATATTTTATCACAGGAATAATTGTTCCCAACCAAAAAAAAAAACAAGAAACACAAAAAAAACATTATTTACTAATATTTTTTGTTTATCATATACTGTATAAACAGACTTCCACCAATACAAAACTATAAAACTGTTAAGTACCTGAATGGAGAGAACCCATTACAGAAATTATTAGTTTTTAAGTTACAAAAATCAATTAGTTTTAAGAAGCAAATTAATATGTCATAGCTCCTCTCTAGAACAGATGTTAGTTGAAAATGACAGCGTAGGTTTCACCATATAGGTACCATCACAGCGCAGTATGTGACACGGATACTTTACAACATGGGTTCTTAATATGACTTTCCTTAATTTGAGTTCAGGAAACCTACATGAGGTATACATGTTCCTGTAACAGTGATGACTAGCGACTGCTGTGGTTTAGTTACTGCTTCCCTTTCTGAATGAGAGAGACCCATTGGACAGGGGAGGTGGTGTTTGACATTAAACACCCAATGTAGTAAGTAATGAAACCAACTAGTACTCTAGTACTCTACTTGAGTTGTGTCCAAGTTAACATAATACAGACAATAAACAGCAGCACAGCGGTCACCAGTGCTATTGTCCACAGTAACAAGACTGAGCAGTGACCCCTTCTCATAGCAGTGACCCCTTCTCATAGCAGTGACGCCTTCTCATAGCAGTGACCCCAATAATGCGATCCAGCCAGCTATAATAAACTAAGAATGTGTACCCTGCAGTGAGTCAAACAACCTTAGTATCAGATGTAATCCTTCCACTTTAAAAGGGAGATTTTAAAACTTGTTTTGGCCACTGTTACAGTTTATGTTTACAAGCTGAGCCTTTAGATTTGTGTATACAGTTTGCATGATCTTCCCATGCATGCATGTTCTTCTTTTAGCTGTTTCAGGTTCTGCAATCTACATTGTAGACATGAGGTGACACTAAAGCGCCTCTGCTGTGCAGACGTGAGCTCCCTGCGTTGTTTGGCGCTCCATCCTGGCTATGCCTTGCCCTGCACGCTGTCAGGGGTATCAGGGACATTGTGCGCTGCTGAAATTAAGGTTTGACGTCTCAAATTTGGTTTAATAAGCTTATTAAAATGGAGAAAAATGTTCTCAGTGTTTATGTAAAAAAATGAAATGTGTGGTGTTTACATAGCATTAAAAACACATGTAAATATTAGCCAATTACAGTGTAGAGCAAGTTATTGAAAATCAATAAGAAAAAGAGGAGATCCATTATAATCTATAACTACTATTGGACTGAAAAACCATAACAAACCAAATGGAAGGAAACAGAGATGAAACACGTTGCCTATACAATACCAGAGTAGATATGAAGTAGGTTACTGGTATATTTATACATGTATGTCTAAGCATTGCTAATATTCAATATGATAGTAGTGAAATGCAAGAATTCTGAAGTGAATCTCCCTGATTATCAAAACCCTGATAAATGTATTGAATTAAAAAAGGAAAATAAAAGTAAAAATATTTTTGCATCGAAAGTCGTGTTTATGGACATCTGTGCCATCAAATAAACGAAATGCAGAGGCAGCATTTTGATATGGGGTGCACTAGGTAAATAAATGGAAGTTGAACAAATTAAAATAAAAAAAATTCTAGTTACTTTAATATCTCTCACCTCAATAAGATTTCCCCTTATGTTATTTGACTCTGATCCCTTGGGACACATATTTCCATCATATGTAGTATCTTTCCAACTTTAAAAAAGGAAACTGGAAGCTTAGTTATAAACAGATTGAAAACTGTTTTGCATCATGCTGACATTTGTAAGTAAACACTCTAGAGAAAGCACAAACTGTCCCATAATATTTAACAACTCATGAGGCACGACACAAATTTAATAAACATCATCTTAAGATATTTAAATCTGGAAATGAGCAACTCTGTAACATAGAGTTTTTTGCAAGTATGTTAGAAATGTACTTTTGCTAAATGCACCATGTATGGACTCATGCTTTAAGTTGTACACATGAATGTGTACAAAGGAGGTTACCTAAACCCCAGATCTACTGCCAAGTATTAAACAGGTAATCAGAACTATTATATACCACTGGGTCACCTTTTGGCAGAGGTATGTAATCTGAATACAGTTAAAGATTGATGTGCTTCAGTTGGCCTAGAGATGTTTGGCTCTGTAATATACACAGTACATCAAATTATTTTTTCATTATAGATTCCAGTTATGAAAATGTGAAGTCCTGGGATAAGGAAAAAGGACTAAGTGTGTAGTTTATATAAAACATGAAAGAAGGGATACAGGACTGCACTTGTTAAGAAAGAGACATCATTTTTGTGTCTTATTCACCAACAGAACCATGAGTCATACATCTTATAATTTGCTATTACAATTATTTTTAATGTCCATGCCTCTTTACATCTATGTACAGAATATGTTTGTGAGGTTGGGTACTGGTTTTGGAAGAGAAGACCTAGTTCACAATTTGCATTCCAAAACTTCCCAACAATGTTCAATTAGCTTAAGGTTAGAGCTTTGTGCTACTCAAGTTCCTTCAAAATTGGAAGCACATTATTGTCTATAATGTCTTTGTATGCTGCTTCTTTAACAGTACCCTTCACTGCAACCAAGGAGCCCAGCCTGAGGCCTGAAAAACAGCCCAGACCTGTACTCCTCCACTGAGCCATGCTTAAAGTGACCAACTCTTCAGAACAACCAATTTTACTGGCGATGTTTTTCAGTGGCAATCGCATGGATATCTGCTTGATTTTATGCACATATTAACAGTAGATATGGCTGAAATACTGGAACTCAATCATTTGAAAGGGCGACTACATACTTTTGGCCTTAAAGTGTACATTCTGTTCATGTGTTGTCAGTTTTACATTTTCAAGATCCACGCTGGTGTGTGCAGACAGCTGTTGATGCAGACCGAGATATTGTGTGGATGTGTATCATAGACATTGAAGCCTTTTTCCTTGTCTGTATTTTATTACAATATGTCCAGTATACAAAACATGTGGAAGTAGTTTTAAAACTTTAGGACAAGTGTAGAGTAACACTTCAAATACATTTCTACGTACTCATTATAGCGTTACAGCCAATTCAGTCTGAGTTTGCCAAGTTTTCTACATAAAACTAAATTTTTAAACGTAAGCATGGAGCTGCACAGTACAGTTTGTAAAATTGTTTATAAAACACTTTTAACTGTGTATCTGTGCAGACGTTACTGAGGTTACCATCAGTGACTTGCCTTTCTCTGCTCCAGACAAACAATTTCCTGCAAGTATGAGACAAGTCCTGCTCACTCAGAGCAGATTAGACATTACTCCAGTCTGAGACCCTGAGGAATGTAATTATTTGCCTTTAAGGGCTCTATAGCAATGATGAAAACAGTGTGAAACTCTCATGCTGAATGTGAGACTGACATCATGCTGAAAATATTTTCTGCTGTTCCTGGGTACACGCACACACTTATTTACATGGTTGTGTTTGGGGGTTTCCAACTAAATCTCATTGCTGTTAGAATTAAGGATCCCTAAACATATAAATCAATAAAGACTATAAACCAAGAACAACGTAAAACTTAAAAAAACTGGTAACATATACTTTGACAGTTGTTCCATGTTTTTCATTTTTTCCTTTTTTAGTTTTACTTTTTTTCTGTATGCATTAGCTGACGTGTGTCCTGATTGAGTTTATGTCATTATTCACAGCTTGCAGCAAAGATCAGACGGCAAAGCTTGCAGTGGACAGGTACATTTTGTAACCATACAGTATACCATACATTCTAATTTTTGCTTTGTTACTTCTCTGCTCCTATGTATTTTTGTAATTTTCTGTTCTTTAAGTAGACTAAGTATTACTAACAACATGTCATTACATTTCTTGAAATAGTCTCTTAATAAAGGTAATATATACAGTAAGTACAGCTATATGTAAAAGTTTTGCCACCCTTTATCTATTGTATTTTGTGCTCCTATGTCAGAACATTTTTATTGTGTATAGAACAATCATCTAAGATACTGAAAAGCTATTTAAGTTTGTCAGTTTGTAGCAGTTTTACAACCAACATGTCTGTTTCAAATGCAGTTTTGGTCATTGCTCAATCAGATACAATAAATTTATTATTATTATTATCTATTTATTTATTTTTAAATTTATTTTTATTTTTATTTTTTGTTTTGACGATTGCATACTTTTGCATTTTGCTGTGAAGGGATTTCAGCCGTGTCCTTTCTGGTTTCTGGTTATTCTGTTGTAATAATAATCATACAGTGAGGTTAATGTGTTTCAAAATGCATGCAGAACATTCCTGCTCTGTTTTAGCTGTTAGACCCAAATTAGTGAGTGACCCTATTATGGGAAAGCACTGACACCACACTCACCTGTAGAGAGCAAGCAGCCCTTCATGGCATATCGGTCATTATTAACATTCAGCACTGATGAATGTGATTGCCTTTTTTCCCACAGCATTGTATGAAGGCAAAAGTCCAGCTTTCTTTACCATCTTCTGTAGGAATCTGGCTTTTCCAACACAACAAACAATTTACACAAACTTTTCTATCTACTGTGTAGAATGCTAGTCGGCACATGTGCACGCCACATCAAATATAATCATCTTAGAAAACAATTTCTCATTTAAGATTTTCCCAAAATGAACAATCTGTAATTAAAATGTCTTGTGTATTACCAGTATGTAATTCTGGTTACTTCAGATTTCAGAGGAAATGAGAATCATGTGTGGGCAACAATATATGTCTACAATATGCCAGTAAAACAGTTTTACATGGCAGTATCTATGTGTCTGTCTGGTCCATTTGTCATCATCATATCTTGGCTGATTCAGTGTTCTCCCTGGTTCTCAGTTGTTAGATGAGATTTAATGAAAAGCAGGAAACATGTTGGAAAGGGTACTTTTTCTTTATAAAGTGAAGAATAGTCATGCTGTTTCTGTGACAGCATAAACCCATCCAAAGTACAACCAAGCTGCAAAAAGTGTGTATATTGCCTTGTGCATTAATCCCTTGTGTTGTGGTCATTACATCATTGCTAAACGAGCTACAACAAATCAATGAGTTTTCCGTAGCAGTCTGCTTAACCTTTAAGGCTTTCCCCCCATGTGTTTTGGGTATAGTTAAAAATGAGTTTTTGCAGACTTGATTTATCTCTGTATCTGTATAATTCAGTTCAGTGTGAACAATGTGGAAGGGAGGGTGCTCTCTTAGTTCCTCAAGACTGCAACCTTACAAAGACATCTCCTTATGCAGAAGATGACAATGTGTCATTATCTAAATGAATGAGCAATTTAGACGATCTTTGGCAAAGATAAGACCGATGCCCTTTTGAGATATATAGCTATTCTTCGGTTACTCTCATAACATTTTTAACAAACTTTTTTTTTTATAATTTACACATTATATCTTGCATGGTAGTCATGTTATTTGCATCCTCATTAACAAAAAAATGGACTGTCTGTTGCAACCAGTTAATGAAAAATTTTTTGTAGAGCCCCCTGTATTAGTTAACATAAAAGGGGCTTGCGCAGTCCCTTCTAAGACCTGCTCTTTCAGGCTAAATCCCTTTGTCATAAACATGAGGATATGTGTCATCCAGTGCTGACCCTAGAGCAAACACACATTTACTTCTCACTGACAAGCATCTGTGGATGTTCAATCAGTCATCTTTAAGGTCACTGTAATCACAAGGACACATGACTGGTATGCGAAACACAAATGTGTGTAGAAGCATGGCAACTTCAAAGCTGTTTACATTTAAAGATCAGGAATAAGTAACAGTTAGATAATGTGTATACCTTATGTATATACCTTCTGGTAAAAGTTCAACTTTTTCTAAAGATACCGGTTTTGAGCTGAAGAAGAAAGCATTTGGGGAAAAAAATAAATTTATCTACAATCTGGAAAACAAATGTGACTTGTAACAAAAATAATGCACAACATGTGCAACATATTTTTGTCAGAAAATGATTATAATTTGGGATGTTTTCCTTTACTATAAATATTAATTAAAAGCTGATGCTATTAAAAAAAGGAACACAAGTTGCACATAGTAGACAAATAGACTACAGAGCAGGATCTCTTTGAGAGCCAATCTCTTAAAATGGTGGAGGGGGGGCAGTTCTCTTTTGGCCAAACCTTATCTTGCACATGCCCTTAGAATCACTGCATAGATGGAGGACAAACGGTTAAAAGTAAAGCAGTAACACAGAGCTCTCCAACTTTGTGTGAGCTGGATGAGAAGCTTGTTTGAAATGCACTGTTTGTTCTGACAATCCACCACAGCAGTCCTGCTGAGATCATAAATCACACAGCGATGATGAATCCATCCAGCTCCATGTAAACATACAGATGACATGACCTCATCTTACTTCACTTTCTCAAAATAAAAACCTGACTGTCAGCTGAGTCAGTAGATTTTGAGCTTTTACCATGCAATGGAAAACAGACAGATCAAACTAGGAAAAAGCACTTTAATCGTAACATCAAACAAAGGGTTGCAAAACTTTATAATCCTCTGAGCAGATATCATTAATCTTTCAGCTGGTTCATAATGGTAATCTTGCTTAATGAGCCATCAGTGAGCAGTAACTGAAATGGCCCCTTACTGTCATAAAAATAACCTGTGCGGATCACAACAACAAGACTTCACTAGCAGAGCTTATCTCTCTCGAGCAGCTGTGCAAATGAAACACAAACTTTGGCTCATGACTACTTTCCCATTTTAGCTCTTCTTTTATTGTAGAACATTGTCATTGTACCTCCCAGAGGGTGGCACAGTACTGGTAGGAAAAAGTGAGCTTGTTCCCAAGGAGAGTGACAGAAATAGCTTGGAAAAAGTGTGCCAGCGTCCTTCCCCTGCAGATCAGTGCATTACGGCGCAGGATCTCTTTGAGAGGGAGCACAGAGCGCTTTAGAGGAAGCCTAGTGCTGGAAACCAGGCAGACCTCACAGCACAAGGAATAACAAGTGGGCAACTTCACAGATCACAGGACCAGGGCTTCTTCACTTTTTGTGCAATTGGTGCTTGTTGGGTCTTTGAAGAATGTTCTGAATGTGTGAAATGTTGTATGTAGCATCGTAAAGGAACCAAGTATAGAGTATTAAAATACACTCAGAAAAATCATTTTTAAAACATGCAAATTAATCTATTCTTGACCTGAGGTTTAACTACTCCTGCTCAGGACTTTAGATTTTAAAAATCACAAAGTGGACAGAAAGCATCAGCTGTGCATCTGGGGATGGACCACACAAAGGGGACAGAAAACTCTGTGTGTGATAGCAGCTCAAAGTGATAATTGTTTCCTTATAAGAAACCATGTAAACATTTACAATGACTTGGTAAACATATGTGTCAGACTGAATAACACAAATATGAAAGACATCTGTTCACTGATTTTACTAAATAAATTCTTCATATTGGGAAATAGGCAGAAATACTATAATATTTTTTTGCTTATTTGATGTAGTTTTGACAACATATTGAGAAATTAAGTGTATTGAATTCAAACGGATGCAATATATTAAGGGAACATAATCTGATGTGTTTGGAGATAATTGTTGTGTTTATAAACTGCTTGTGATAAATACCCTAAGGAGTCATCTCAAGTGAAAATCTAAAAAAGACTTTAAGATTTGAGTCCTATTTATGAAAACACATGGTCATATGGACATTAAATGGTCAACACTGATGGTAATACAACACTGAAAATCAGTGATGCATCTGAGTATTTTTCAAGTATATGATTACTTGATGAATCATGACTGTCAATAATAGCGTGAATTGTTCTAATTAGACCCCAGAGTCCATATTGCATGACATCACCTCATTACAATTCACTTACAAAATGCAGTGAACAACCAGTGAAACCACAAACAGCATACTTTGGGCATATGCTCTCCTCCTCCAAACACACAAAACTGAGCTGTGTAAGGAATACTAGACGATTAAAGACAACTCAGATTTGTACATCAGACTGGAAGGCATCTCTCAAAGATGAGCAGGCATACAAAACTGATAGGAGAAACAGCCCTTTGGTGTTGTAAAACAGTGATTCTGTCTGGTCTGGTTTAATGCCTTGTTGTTGGAGGTATGGAGAATATCTGCCTCTTGAAATATAGACACTTCCTTCTACTCATGTAATACATTTTAAAAATTCAAATAAGCTCATAAATGTATTTCATGAAAATATTGCTATATATGCATTGCAACTATGGTGCACTATTTATTTAATTGTTTATTTATTTAAAGTAAGCAGAGGATGTGGCAGTATTTAATTGATGGCTGAACAGTAAATTCTAATTAACTAGTTATTATTATGATCTTATTTTCAGGCTTTCACTGTGTCCGAACACCTAATTATAGGGTGCCAGATTCCCTTAGGCCACCATATTTCACACTTTGATAGTAGCTGCTATATAGGGTTGCCTTAATCTCTTAGATACAGCCACATGTTTCACATCTGGAGTATGTTTGGAGTGTGCAAAAAGCTTACATACAATTAAGTGATAAATGTATTACTATAAATTAAAAACACAATTTGTTTCCAAAGGTACTTTAAAATTGCACCTTATATCTACCTAAAAAATAGGATCTGAAAATCAGTTCAATTTGTGTATTGTCCCCTGCCCTGTGTCCTGCACCTCCTGGGATGGGCTCCAGGCTTCCTGCAGCCCTGAATTGGATAAGTGGTATAGAGAATAGATGGATGCATATTTCCAAGGGACTTTGGCGACAGTGGAACTGCCGTGAGCTATACTTGAGTCTTTTATGAAAAATTTAACTGCTTTATCATAAATATTATTTAAAATTATTTTACTAAAATATGAAATGTTTTAAATCTTATGTGTATCGATTAGTCAAATCTTAAGTTTGAACATAAACTTATATGCGGTCTGTTAAACACACCTGAAGAAATGTCGAAATGTGTACTGTTAAGATGGTGAATGTAAAAAAAGACACCATGTCCTAATGGAAAGATGGAGGATCACAAAAACACTCCATGATGCCAAGCATCATTATCTTGATCCGGGCCGACAATACAGGACAAAAGTTCCTTCTTTTCTGTAAATGAGTAGAACTTTAAAATGTAGTTCATAGGAAATGTTTGATCTAAACCTAACTTATAGACTAGAGATATTTGAAGATAAAACATGACATGTACAATGTATTTATAGGTTTGTTAGCATGGAACAACATAACAATATAGATATTATCTTTGGAGGCTAAGTTATAAAGAAGACATTGATTGATAAATTCCTTTCATTTGTGGTAACTGGTGGTAAAGATGTACTTCCTCCACAAATTCTTTTTATAGCTGTTTAGTTTCAGTTGTGCCTTTTCATTTGGTTGCTGGCAGTCTGACTTCTCCTTTTCAACATTCAGCATGCCACTTGCGAAAAGATCAGAGATTCAAACACTGCTGTTTGTTGTCATAAATAAGGAACATAATGTAGTACATGCAAAAAAGGATTGCACATTTTATTTTAAATCTTTACATCCACTGTTCATGTGCATAATGTTAATTACTTTAGTTAGATCTATATTACTATAATTTAATTTAAAATAAGTACCTAATGCATTGTGTGGCATTACAAAATGATTTATTTAGATAATCATTGTCCTGTCCTTTACCTCTTCTGCTGAGCGTCTCAGAATTTACAGCAGGACTGGCCAGAACTTCCAGCTGTCATTAATGGATTTCACTTGCTGTGGGATTGCCAGGTGTCATCAGGCCAACAAAGAGATGTTGAGAGATGCAATTTCTCCAGAATATTATGGGTCCAGTGCCTACACTATGAGACGTGCCCCAAACAGCTCCAGTGTACGAGGATGAGTGAGCATGTCTCTGACAAACCCAGTTACCACAGCTGCAGTACCTTCTCTAGATCTGAAGTAGAAACAGCACTACTCTGAGATCCTGATGGGTTCATGGGTTCCTTTTGTCACAGGATTAGCACAGTGGTCTTGACAAAATGCTTCATTCTATTGCTTTTATCACTGATGTTGTTCTTTTGGTTATTATAATTATCTTGTTTTCAGGTGAGGATACTAATTTGGATTGACTGATAATCCTGGAGTTTCGATTGTAAACCCAGTTTCTGTTACACCACCATCTGAAACAACAGACACTCCTCAACTTACGAACATCCGAGTTGCGAACATTCATAGATATGAACAAAGGCATTTAATGCATTTATTTCATTTGTTAAATTTTTGTTTGGAGAAAGGAACTGTGGAGCCGCAGCTAAAAAATTTTATATGCATGGCTCTCTGGTCAGGTACGCTGCTACATATGCCGGACAGCACCACAGCATCCGCCATTTTATCCTCCTTTTTCACGTAGCTTGCAGACCATAAACACGTACACCGGAGTGCTGTAAGATTTATCGTGATTTATCGTGAATTATTCAGTGCATCATGTATCCATCATGGTTGGTGAAAAGCATCAGGCTAGTGATGTTAGTGGTAGTGCTAAAAAGCGACAAGCCATTTCAATGGAAACAAAGGTGGCGATAATTATTATGTAGGAGTTTAAGGGGAAAAATAAACACAGGAGGCAAGTGTTTTGTCAACTTCCTGTCCCCCCGAAAACAGGGACTTTAATGCTTTACAGTGAACAGCAAGGAAAAAAGAACACCTGGCATGTAGCCCATACGGAATAAACTGTCACCTTCCTAAAAGGGCAGTCGGTTTGGTGAGTTCAGTTTCATGGTAACCTCTACAATTATATTATTATAATAATTTAACTATTATTGTTATTATTGCTATAATTAATTAACATCATTTAAGCTTTTTTGTTCTTTTTGTGTTTTTAAATATAACAAAGACAGCAAATGTGCTTGTTTCCCGTGTTAAACTTTATTCAAATACGACAGAGATGCGATCCCATTTATTGAAAGCATTCACACTGTAGTGGCAGACTCGTTGTTGAAGCCTTGTTGGACAAAGACTCGGAGGACAAAGACGTAGGAGTCTACCTGCGAGAGTCCACCAAGGAAGAACAAAGAAAAGGACCACACTCTTCACTCTTGTACCCATTATTTGTCTTGCAATAATGTCTTCTATGGATGATGCTTTTGCCATCATCACCACTGTACTACCCAGACATGAGAGCTTTCTCACCTATGTCAAGTGAACCGGACCTCTCCTGATGCCTTCACACTCACAGCTGAGCTATGGAACTGTTAGACTGCAGAGAACAAGCAGACTTCATCCCATTTTCTCTGTCATTTCAGATCTTCACTCTCACAGAGACATTGATCTGCTTAGAGAACACAGCTATGACATCTGCACTCTCATCCGGATACTTCTTCTACCACTCACCACATCGGGGCAGAATTTTTCTCATCTCCATAGACCTGAAGTACACTCACTCATCTAGTCTTGATACCATCTCTTCATTTGAATACCACATTATTACAGTCACCTCCCCTGTTACAGTCATTTTCTCTGTTTATCATCCCCCAGGTCACGTAGGACACTTTATCAATGAATTGGACATGCTCCTCACCACAATCCCTGATGATGGAACACCTCTGATTATTCTTGGAGATTTCAGCTTATGCCTAAATGGGTCTCAAGCTTTCAACTGCATTTCCCTACCAGCGATGTTTGGCTGCATGCTTATGCAGACCCCTCCCACACACAAGGCTAGAAAACAACTGGACCTTGTCATGACATGGATTGTATCCCCCCCTCTCATATCTGTTTCTCCATTACACTGCTCTGATCATTGTTTCATAAATTTGTCAGTTTCTATGCCTGCACCATCTGATGCTTCTGCTACTCTGCTATTCATGTTGTCTTCAACATTGGATATTTTCTGTCCATTAACTTCCAGACAAGCACACTCTACCCTATTGTGCTCGCGGCTGTCACTGCCCTCGTGGAAAAACAAAATTGACCTACATACTGCTGAAAGTAGATGGTGAAAAAGCTTGTGTCTCTGTAGCTAAAATGTCCTTTACCGGTACAAAATTAACTCTGCCACTGACGTGTAAACTGTTCTCCACATTCTCTACTCTTCTCAACCCACCTCTGTGTTCCCTATTACAATGAAGGACTTTTTTGATAAGAAAGTGACTGCCATCAGTAGTTAGTTATCTGAACCAAACCTTCAGATCCTCTGTTCCCTGGCAACATCTACAACTTTCACCACATTTTTACCTACATAAAAATCACAGGCGAGCATGTGAGCAGTCCAACTTGCAAATAGTAAACCCAAAACTTATCCATACCTAAATTGTTAACAAAAGATCATGTATATCAGAAATCTCAAATTCTCCAATGATTAAATTAATTGAAATAAGAAAAAATTCTAATGTGGTTTATATGCTTACAACATGTAAGTAAAACCATTTTTAGTCTGGATAAGTGAAATTCTGGATAGTGACTGTACTATTGACTGTACTATTGACTGTACAATGATGTGTGGGTTTCATCTAATCGGTCATCTTCTGTCAACTGTAGAAGCTCATCATGTATGAGACAGCGGGATGTAGTGCAGCAGACTGAGGTTTTATTTTGTACCACTGCAGCACAAAGGGAGGGCAAGATATACAGAAGTGTGTTATTCATTAATGACGCTATGCAATTTTTCAGCTTTTGCTTGTTAAAATTCTTATTCCACTGCCACTTGCTGTGTTCACTTGCTGCTATGGTCTTGTTTCAAAATTTGTATTTTATAAAACTTCTACTTCTGGAAACAATTGACTTTACTAGCAGGACCATCTCAACATCACCATGTTCTTTCCCACAATTTACTGCAGACATATTTTCTGGCAATAATAAGGCAGAATTCTGGAACTGTTCAGCAATTCCTATTTCCTGGCATGTTTTTCTGCCATGTACCAAGTTAAATGCTGAAGATGCCTTATATCAAAATTTAAAAACTAATAAAGATGCTGAATATGTATTGTTGTGTGCCTAAATATTTGGTAGGTCCCGTTGGTTTGTATGATAACAACAAAAGCAAAGGCTCCCACCTTTATTTCAGGTGCAGTTGGCCTAACACCAACAGCTGGCCTTTGCTGAGTTTCTATGTAATTGTTTCATCAGATCTTGAAGAGTTAATCTGAAATTTAAAGAATCAGTTAATTGCCTGCTCATTTGAATTCTCAAAAAAAAACTCTAAATTACGAGAAGTTCCTGGGAAACCTGGACAGCAGAGGTCAATGTATCTATTTCTGGTTACTTTTAATAGAAGGGCTCATGGAGGTCCAAAAAGTGCTGCCGGAAGGTGTAAATTTTTTGAAAGGTTGGCTAAACCTGTGCTTAATTCCTGATAATCTCTAGTCAGACTTGTAGGCAAAACACATTGTCTCTGTTTTTACTGGTCAAATTTGTTTTTCAGTTATTGCTCAGAAAACCTTTACATCATTTTTAAAATAAAACTGACAATATAGAAACAACACTTGTACATGACTGACTTGAAAATGATAAAATGATATATAAATGATGGCGGCATGGTGGTGTGGTGGTTAGCACTGTCGCCGCGCACCTCCGGGCATGGGGCTCAATTCCTGCCTTGGGTCTGTGTGCATGGAGTTTGCATGTTCTCCCTGTGCCTGGCGGGTTTTTTCTGGGTGCTCTGGTTTCCTCCCACAATCCAAAAATATGCAGGTTAGGTTAATTGGTGTGTCCAAATTGCCCGTTGTGTGTGTGTGTGTGTGCCCTGTGGTGGGTTGGCGCCCCGCCCTGGGTGTCCC
>JABJVR010047476.1:5466-27502 GCA_025773905.1 Chitala chitala | reverse complement strand
TATATAGAATTACATGCACCAAATTTCAAACTTTCCAGTGCTCTTGACTGTGTATGTCAAGAGGATGTGTAGATGACATTGCAAACTATTACTTTTAGGCTCATCACTCTACTTTAAATGGTTCATTGTCCTGTTGTGTTAAAGCTTTTACCAATGGCTTGCTGAGTGTTGTTTGAAGGTGCTGGGAGTTTTTACCAGTTGCTGGATGTTGACTTTGAACTCAGAACATTGTGGTGGTTTGCTGTTTATTCAAAGCTTTTGCTCTTTGTTTTTATTTTTCTTCTTTTTATGTCTATTTAATAGGAATCCCTCAGAACCTGTAATTGAGTTTTTTTTTTAGATTTTCACCTTCTAATGCCACTTTCCTATAGCAGGGCAGTTAAAAAGAGAGATCTATTAGTGCCAATTTTACTGTCCTCTTGTTTGACACTTACTGATTATCTTCAAGACATTAAGGCTCTCTCCAGCTGTGATGCTGTAATTTATGACACTGGGACCAAAATTAAAATCTTGTTCTTTAGAGAACACTACATTACATGTGCAAAAAAGAAGATTCCGTTGCCTGTCACTGCTATTGCTTCCAATTTTTGCAATGTCAGTATGTGGTAAAAAGCAAAATTAGAAATGTTGACTGAGTGAAAATGAGACAAACCTTTTTGCAAAAAGAACCAAGTCTCATTACATGCAAATACCTTTGAAATATCTGATAATGCTCTTCACACATTGTGATGCTCCTCAGTTCATGAAATATGTATGGACTCAATATTTAGGATCATTCTACAATTATGTTTTTCCACAAATCCTATGACAGCATGGTGCAATTTAGAAACCTAATTTCAGCAACATGAGGGCCAGATTTAAACTTTAATTTTTTCATTCCTAGTTTTAGTTCTGAGATTAATGTTTACAGTTCAATTCAATTCCAATTTCTCTATTTTTATATATCACCTTTTATAACAAGGTGCCTCAAAGCGCTTAACAGAAGAAATTGCAGATCTTACAGAAATAACAGCAAGTGAATGATTGGAGTTAAAGATATGAATAAATACAAATAAAGCCAGACAATAGCAGAGGAGAGGAACCAAAAACTCCAGTGTGGAGGAAAAAAAACCTGTGGGGGCCCAAGTTTGACTGGCTGCCCAGCCCCTCCTGGGCATGCTAGCATTACAGAATAAACAGGTTATCATTGAGACTATGAATGTAAATAGAACTATATCGTCCTCCTTTGCTCCAGGTGTTGAAGTAACTCTCAGCAGGCTCGAGGTGTCCCTTGGGCAAAGGCCTCATCCAAGGTGATACACTATGTGTCAGCAGCTCTAACAAGCTATCCCGCTCAGATGGTGCCCAGGTTGGCACCACGTACACATATGGACAAAGAAACATTGCAAGTAAGAGTTAGTAAGTAATACAAACACTGGTAGTTCCATAGAAAAATATCAGTTATATTGGCATGCACAGCATGTGCCAGCAGCATTAATTACAGTGAGCTATGGTGACTGTTGTAGGAAAGCTAAATCAAAGAAGTAGGTCTTCAGTCAGGATTTAAAGACTGAGACTAATTCTGCATCCCATACATATCCAGGCAAAACATTCCATAGACTAGGGGATCTGTAACTAAAAGCTCTAGTGCAAATACTTTTATGTATGTGCAGAATGGAAAGAAGTCGTACATTCTGGGATTGTAGGAAACTATTTGTTGTATATGTATTAATCAGCTCCATTAGATATACTGGTGCCTTGCCTTTGAGTGCCTTATATGTCAGGAGAACTTTGAAATTCGTTCTGTACTTAACAGAAAGCCAGTGGAGTGAGCATAGGATTGGACTTATATGGTCATACTTTCTGCTTCCAGTGATAATTCTAGCCACTGTGTTTTGGATGTGCTGTAAAGTGTTTAGTGTGTGGTTTGTACTTCCAGTGAGTAAAGCATTATAGTAATCTGACTGTAAACAAAAGCGTGCACGATTCTCAGTATCTTCTGCAGTATTAAAATTGCACAGCCTAGCAATATTTCTCAGTTGCAGTGAGCACACCTGTGAAACCACATTAACGAGCACCAAAGGAAAATTTTGAGTCTAAAATGACACCTCAGTGATGCACTGAGTCGCTAATAGAGAAACAGAGGTCAGCAGCATTGAGGGCAGAACTGAAAGCGCTCCTAGCAAGATCATTACCCCAACCTACAAGACCTCAATTTTATCAGTGTTTAGTGATAAGTAGTTTGTCCTCATTCACATTTCTATGTCTTTGAGACATTTAACTAAGGTGTTTAGCTAACATGTTAGCTTATGGTGTTACAATAAGCTGATCTACATGACACAACTTCAAGATAAATGCACAGTGGTACAACAACTTTATACTTAGCTAAGTGTATGTGAATAGCATTAAATAGCTGGGTAAAAATAGGCTTTTATTGACAATATACCATGGACTTTATGTACTCCACACAAAGGTCCAGGACCTTCTCTATTGTGCTATTTGTTGAATCTGTATTGCTAAAGGGTACTTTAGCATAGATACTATACTGTGATAATAGTATGGAAAACTGCTTTCGAAAATCTTTGTAGTTCCTTTGCTCCCAAGGCAGCCCCAGAGATATTTGCAGGGCCTTCTAATTCAGCAAGGCATGGCAGAACTGAGAAAAGGCGTGCACCTAATCAGCTTTCGAGCCGCAGTAAGCATGCCAGCCACCTACATGTCTGTGTTGACCTCTAACCCTAATCAGTATTCACAGTAATGCACTCTTCATAAGCCCAGCAAATTGGCTCTCTAAAACAGGAAAAAAATATTTTATATATATATATATATGACCCTTTGAAATTTTGTTTTTATGAAAACAGTCACTCCTCCATTTCAAAGGCTCATCATGGCATTTCTGCTAAATATCGTAGACTCACAGCAAGTACAAGCCGTTGTCTTTTGGAAGCACTGGAATGCGATCTTTCTTTCTTTTCAGGCAGAAGCTCCCAGACTGTGGCAAGCCCTGCCCCTGTCTCTTCGGGTGGCGGATTCTGCCGATTCTTTCAAAAAGCAGTTAAAAACACTTCTCTTCAGACAAGCTTTTAGCTGACTTGGCTCCTATGCATCATTGTTGTGTTTTAATTTTAATTTTATTATTATTATTTTACTTTATTTTAATTTCGATTTTAAGTTTTATCGTCAATATTTATTTTATTACATTTTGTAAAGCACTTTGTGACCTTGTCTGTAAAAAGTGCTATATAAATAAACTTTACTTACTTATTTACTTATAGTCCAATTACAGCAAACGAGTGCCTCTGCAGGGTGATGCATTTACTAGTCTCCGGACTTTCTCCTTACCTCTAGCGATACGTAATATGAAAAATAAAGACGCGCTTTTGCTTGAAAAACCCATTATTTAATTGAACACTTAAGGTCTTGTAAAATAAATACTAGTTTGCAGAAAACATATATAGAATCCACTTTATTACAACATTAAAGTGTTATAATTTCATTTTCCCGCGAGTGCGAAAATAGCACGTATTGCTTTAAGAAGCTTGCCAGCTAGATTGTAAAGGCTGTTGCACAGTATGTGTGTGGCAGTCCGAAGCACTTCAGCGTTGATGTGCATTTCATACATTGTGAGACCTACATGGAAAAGTGCAATCAGCCATTTGATATAAAAGAGGCATAAAAGGTTTCCTTCTGACACTTTGATAACTGCTCTGATGAAGGCTCAGAAAAAGCCTGATCGGGATTGAGTAGGAAACAACATGACAGACTAAATGCAACGCTTCTGGTATAAGTCTATTGTCTCCTCTGTGCTGATAGACCCCCTGTTACTGTTGCCCATATTTTCAAACGGGCCCAATAATGTGCAATGACTGTGTAGCTTTTTCTGGACCGACAGCTATAGACATGCAGCATACTGATGTGCTGTTTATACTGACCACCAACAGTCACCAAGAAGGGTCCTGCACATTCATACTAAGCAGTGAATATCAACATGTAATGTCAGAATTCTTTTTATGATAGCTGTCTGCAATGCCGTGGATTTAACATTGTGTTCATTATGCAAAAAGAACCTTTATTAGGTTTCGTACTGTAACTCATTAAAGGCTGATTAAAGGAGGGGTCCACAGGATACATAAAATTTTATGGATTCTAATGCATTCTTCTTCCAGCACAATCTGTAGTTAATTATAAACACAGTACTGTTGACTGAGAAATCCTGACATTCCTGCATTTTTTTTCCAGATCTTTTGGATTTTTTTTAAGTAAAGAATTACTGTAAATTATGCAGATGTTTAAAAATACCAATTCTTATAGTTAAAATATAAACTTTGCAGTATATAAATATAAATATAGTTAAAATAATTTGATATGTAGTTCTAATGGGTTCATGAATAGATATATTCTCTCTAATCCCTAAACACATTTTACTTATTTGTAAAATGTTCTTCAATCAGAAGTCACTGAACATTAATCAATTAGTAACTTAGATCTGTATTTTTCCCATTCCAGAGTGAATTGTCATTAGTGATATTGTACTGCACATGAAACCCATTGCTGTAATTGATGTTAAATTAATTGGTGGCTACAAAGTGTCATATCCTGAGTCAATGGAAAAGACATGGGCAGTGTCTGTTTGGGCTCATTCATGCTATTGTTTTGGTGCTGACTGCAGAAAAATTGTCGAGCCTCCTTACTTTGATGAATGAGCATTTATATTTTAGACTGCAGTGTCTTGGCTTTGAAAACAAGAATTAACAAATGTGGCTACAATTCTGGAAAGCTCAGAGCAGTAGGAATTTCTATTGGTCATGAAACCTAAACATTGCTCTCTAGGTCAGAGCAGGTTGCTGTACTGATAAAGGTGATTTGCTAAAAAACCACTCTCCCCTGAGTAAAAATGCCACAGATTGGTGGAAAGCTAAGATAATTCTCACAGTATCTTTATTACTGTGACTGACAGGAGCCCACAAAATGTAGAACATGGGGCACCAAATATTTCTAGTGGCACCCTTGCCTGTGAGGTCTCTGTTAGCACATTACTTAGATTCTTAACAGGATATTTTTCTTCACTCCTGTCATAAAGGTGAGTACAGTTTATTTTGATGTATCCCATCATCACTTTATGGTACACAAATGAAAGTCTTGTCACACTACACTAACTATAGAATGTCTAAATGAAAATCTAGACATTTGTAAACCCTGTCACATTCTAACCAAGATCTATATTATTAAATATGGCAAAGCTTTGCCATGCATAGAAAAAAAGATTAGTAAAATGATCAAAGTTCAAATTTAACACTGTGATCAGAATCAGACAATGCTGAAATTTAACAGTAGTTAATTATCAAATGTTGCTAAAAGCTCCCAGTGCTGTTCTACACTTTTGCAACCTTGGCTAATTTGATTTCCCATTATTTTTGAAAAAGTAACCTCTCGACACTGCAAAAACACATGACAAAAGAGCACACACCTCCCACCGCACAAACAGGGTGCAAGTGAAATCATATGTGGCTTCCAGGGTAACCAGAACGCAGGAACTGTACCACGTCCCACTCCCTGCTTCTGCACCATCTGCACATCACTGAGTGAAAGTCTCACTTCCTAAAAACAATCTTCACAAGGAATGTGCTGCCTTGCAGTTATGTTTGTTGTTTTCATAACATTCATTAATTAAATGGACCATAAAATCCTCAAGCCCCTTGAAAGCCATAAATTCTTATAAATTTGTGAACATGAACTAATGCACCAAACTAATTAAGTAATGCACCCATTTTTCATCGAAAAGCAAAAATTAAACTTTTTACAGCATGAGTCAAAAAAAATCACTGCAGTGCATTAAGGCATCTATTGAGAACAGAGTTATTTCTGCGGTAGAAGCATTTCATTCAAATCTCACATGTATTCATGAGCCTCTTGGTAAATGTTTGGGTTGTTTTGAATCTGGAATATTAATCATATTTATATTCATATGAAAATAAAAGCTTACATCTACAGAAAATGCTTTACAGTAAGCAGTTTTTTTCCCTCTCTTTTAAGCCAATGCATAGTTACTGTACATATGGTAATGTATGTTTACCAAATGAAGTAAAAAGTTGTCAGCTGATGTCAAGAGCACCATAAATATGCATTCATATACTAAGCAGTTTCTTGAATGTAAACGCGATTAATGAGTGTGCATTGGCTTTATGCTGTGGCTATGCCTCCACACCTGTTGCTAAGCGTGAGTTTCCTGTTCTGTTTTCAGCAAAGGCACTTTTCAGAGGTCTCGCCACCTCTGTCTGCTAAATAAACCTGCCTCGCATCTCTGTTTATAAGACATATAGTTGCCTATGTCAGTCAGTGAGGGCCATCCATCGGGTTAGTAACAAGGGAAAACATATTACTTTAACTTCAGTTCTGGAATCTGTCACAGCTTACAACAGGCAGCAATTTTTTTTTGAACCAACCATGTGTCTTGTAGAGCAGAAATAAATAAAGTTTTAAATGTAATATTTTGATTACAGTGTGCACACTGTCACGCTTCGTGATTAGCACCTGCCATCCCTGCATCGTTACCAACACATTGTTAAAAGCACAACTCTGACAGAACCTCATTGCAAAGTATTGAGCTAGAATGAGCATTGGAAATACTACCTGTTAGAGAAGAAAACAATCCTTCCTCGGACTGACTTTACTGGCTTTTGGATCATTGCTTGCCCATAGGATTTATGACTCCAGTCTACTTGTGTGATATCCCCACCATTACAGAATACTTTGCCACTCGTGGATCCCACAGAGTTTGAAGCACAGTTCTGTCAGCAAACTACCCAAATCGAAGAACTCACAGCTGCTTTAGCCACAGATTGTGAAAAGTTAGTCATGACTACACCTCTGGTACTTCCCCAAGGGACTGAACTGAGAAGCTCTGTTACCAACACACTGAGCAGTATGATGCAGATCCAGACCGCTGCCAAGGGTTTTTGTTGCAGAGCACCTTTCATCTGGATATGAATTGAGGGTTCTATCACACTGAGGAGGACCAAGTCCAGTTCATAATCTCTCTCTTCACAGCACCAGCACTGGACTGCGCCACTGCTCTATGGAACCAGAGCAGTCCCCTCCTCAAATCCCTATCCAGCTTTTTTGCAGCATTCAAAAGCACCTTTGATCACCCTCTCCCAAGACAAAATGTAGGGGATCACCTCCTCAACCTCCAACAAGGAGATACCCCAGCTGCTGAATATGCAATCCTCTTCCAGCTGGTAGCAGCCAACAGTGGATGGGAAAACAGAGCCTTACTAGACCTACATAATATAATCTATCAGATGACTTGCGCAGTGAGCTGGCATGCCAGGGAAAGGGTTCAACTTTAGATGAGTTATTCAACTCTCTATCACGTATGACAACGTCATCCATGATAGACGTTACAGGAGAGGGAAGGTGGAATGCAGCCGTACTCCACCACCACCCCACACAGCCACGGCTCCCCCTAAACTACATATGCAAATCGGAAGAGCCTGACAATCCACCGAAGAGAGGACCCAGGTACTATCCTTTTTCACATTCCTACAATTCAATGTTCCCATTACTCTGTTTCAGGATGACATGACCGTTAGGCATACAGCCCTTGTGGAGCCACGGGGAACTTCATAAACTCAAGGTATAACCAATTATAAGGTATAACCTCCTAACTGTTCCTGTACACACTTCTATGGTTGTTAATGCCATTGAAGGCCACCCTCTCCACTCTGGTTGCATCACAAAACAAACTGTGCCACTTCCCCTGAAAGTCAGGGTGATTCACCATGAAATACAGTTTTTCCTGTTACCTGATGTCCAGGAACCAGTAATTCTAGGTCTCCCTTGGCTGCAACAACAAAATCCCAATGTGGATTGAAGGTGGAGAGAACTCACCATGTGGACCCCCAGGTACCAACTATACTACATTGACCGGTCTGTCCTATCACAAAGAAGAACCATGCAAGTACTGTGTTTAGTCATATCTGTTGAGATCCAACAAGGCTTTGTTTTCCCAAGGCTGGGGAACAAGCACCACAACAGTATCCAAACTGGCTCAGGGAATCATTTGTCCTTCCACATCCCCTGCTCCATTAATTTGTTATCGCCTACATCAACGACATTCTGATCTACTCTCCCTATTATTACAGTCATGTCTCCCAGGTTCAAATGGTGCCACAGCAGCTTTGTGAGCACCGCCTCAATGTTATACTCAAAAAATGCGAGTTTCACCAACGGTCCATTCACTTCCTGGGATACATCGTCTCTCATGAGGGCATGCAGATGAATCCTGCTAAAGTGAAAGCGATTACCGATTGGCCAGAACCCCACATCGTGAAACAGCTACAGTGTTTTTTAGGATTTGCTCATTTTTACAGGCACTTCAGAAATTTCAGCTCCGTTGCCATGTCTCTAACGTCCTTCCTAAGGGGCGGCTCCAAGACAATGCGTTTCACCCCAGAAGCAAAAACTGCTTTTCATAAGGTAAAACACCTTTTTGTCTTTGCACTCCTTTTGCAACAGCCTAATCCTGATCTGCCATTTTTGTTTGTAGAAATAGACACATTGGAAGCCGGAGTGGGAGTGATCCTGTCCCAATGTGCTGATCCCTATAGTAAACTACTACCCTGTGCTTTTTTTTCTAGAAAACTCTCAGGAGTGGAACACAACTACAATGTATGGAATCGGGAACCACGTCCACTCCCTGCTGGACTCTCAACGGCATCAGAGTGGTCTGGAATACCTGGTTGATTGGGAAGGTTATGGCCCGTTCCTGGGTCCCTGCATCCTGGATCCTTGACCTGGCCCTGACTTTTGCATTCCATGCTCCCCACCCTTCCCACCTTACTCCCTGGCCCAGGGGCCAGCCCCATTGGGAGCTTGGAGTCACCCGTGGGGGGGGGGGGGGGGAGTACTGGCATGCCCCATGATTAGCACCTGCCAGCGCTGCATCCTTCCCAACACATTGTTAAAAGCACAACTCTGACAGAACCTTATTGTGAAGTATTGAGCTAGAATGAACCTTACTGAGTATTGGAAATACTACCTGTTCCCTATCCTTCATGGCTCCTGATACCTGTTCACATTATGTTCCTCTACCTTTTGTACTTTCCTTCCCTGTCCTCATCTCGGACTGACTTTACTGGCTTTTGGACCAAATCAAGTCAAATGCCTTAATTTGTCATTGCACTACATACAACGAAATTATGTTTCTCCAGTGGACGACGTAAAGGAGCAATAAATAACATGGTAGTAGGAGGAACATGTAGCATTAAATGACGTGAAATAACATATAAAGACTGTTTACAATACAAAAGACCATGTCACAGCATTAAAAGGCTATTTTACAGTGAAACACAAACTGCATATACATATGTGAGAACATGTTGCAGTTGTATGCTGCAGTGTAAGTCAGCTGTTTGAGTTCACCTCTCTAATAGCACTTGTACAAAAGCTATTTTTTAATCTGGTGGTGCATGTTTTTAGAGACCTGAAATGCCTCCCAGGTGGCAGGGGGGTGAAGAGGTGGCGGCCAGGATGACATGAATCACTGATAATATTCCTTGCCAGGCAGAGGCATCTTGTCCTGTAAATGTCCTGTAGTTCTGAGTTCCAGTGATTTCCTGTGCATTTTTGACTATTTTCTGGAGAGCTTTCTAGTCTGCTGCCGTACAGCTAGCAAACAGACCCAGCATGCCATAAGTGAGAATGCTTTCAATGGATCAGTGACAGAATGAAAAAAGAAGCTGAGTAGACAAGTCCAGTTTTTCAGTGTCCGAAGAAAATACAGCCACTGGTGTGCTTTCTTTACCAGGGCAGTGGTGTTTGTGTTCCAAGTAAGGTCCTGTGTTATGTATGTGCCCAGGAATTTAATGGAAGGCTCTCTGTCTACACCAGCACTGTATAATAACCAAACTAATACATTTAATGAAGTATCAAGCAAGTGTGTCAATAATTGTATTCTCTTCTGTGAACTTCATCTATCCTTTGTGTTATTTTTCCACATCTAGCAACTGCAAATCAGTGTAAATAATCGTGTTGCAGGTAGCAAGGGTACCTAGGCACACAAACATGGGCAAATATATGGAGTGATCCATAGGCAGATGCTCTAGAATATTCCTACGGCTGCCGTAAAAGGGTTTATTGAGTTCCACTGAGATTAAATGTGGTTATTTCCTTGCTGAAGTATATTGGCATGCAGAGACACGATAGTTCATTATTTTTTTCAATGAGCTCCATCGTCTTTCTCAGGAGTCGGTTGTTCAGTCTCTGCATGTGGCCATGATAAAACACACTTGGGTATTCTCTTTGTTGCTCAAATTCCTGGTAGATGTTGATTAAAATATTTCAGTAAACTTCTCTGACTGACGTTTCCATATTCACATAACTCCATTAGGCTCCTCTGGCTTCAATGGGGATTTAAAAAACTTCCAGTACATATAATTTGTTCACTTATTGTACTTGACTCTTAGCAGATACCCAACTTTATTTTTATTTCAAAAGCTAAATGTGCCTTAATCTGCATGCAAATGGAGGAAATGTCATCATGAGGGAATATGTTAGTAGGTAAACAAAGAAAATAAAGACCCATCGGGATACAGAAAAGTGTCGGGCATAGAAAAGAAAAAAATGTGGCCACTAAATTATTGCTCTTCAGCAACCTGCCAAATATTATTCCTAAACGAGAAGCTGTGTGCATCCGAGTCAGACCTCTGAGTGGAACGCTCCAGTCTGTGTTCAACAGAATGAACCCCAGACACACACACTGTGTTCGGTAGCCGTATTGCAGCTCTGCGCTCCTTCCTTATCTTCCTTCCAAAGCTTCGTCTACGCCAGACCGTGGCTCGTTTAATGAGTCGCCTCTCCGCTGCCTCTACTACGCATCAACAAAGGAACCTGCTCCTGCAGATGAGCCTCCATGTTTTTTCATCATAATTGATAATAGATTTTGAAATAAAATCTGTCATTAGATTTTATTATCAGAAGATATTTTAAATCACCACATGACATGCAACTGCTGAGAGTCATTTTTTATGTTTAGTTTAAAATTATTAGCCAATTGCAATCTTAGAAATTAAAAACCACCTTGTGCTAGAGGCAACTGTTAAGCCTTTAGGTGGTTTACAAAATGGTGACATTCCAGTGAACTCTGATAACCCCAAACCGCTTTGTGTTTTTTTAATTTAATGAGCCTAAAAGCTTTCAGTCATTTGACTATTTCAGTGATAAAGTGGAAGTGTCATAATGCAGAATGATGTTCTTTTACCTGGACTGGCATAATATAAGAAATGGCATGCACTGCTTGTCCATATACAGTGAATACTGCTAAATTAAAATGGGGCCCTAGTGGTGTTTTCAAACCCAAGATAGATGGACCTTACCGTCATATAAAAAAAATAAAAAATTCTACTGCTGCCATATCTTTAATCAGAGAATATAAAATCTTTTTCAAATTTCGTTGCACATTTCAGAATGGTTTTATAGTCGTTTAATGTGGGACACTGACATTGTAGCACATATGTGTTTGTGTTGTGTTGTGAGAAGCAGGTGCAACCATATATGTAAATTAAATGTGTAGTTGAGTAAAAGTAAAGTTACAGAATAGTTTAAAAAAGACAATTTGTTCAATAGTTTGTATATGTCTGAATCCCAAATGGTTTTTTTCTGATATAATTTTAGCTATAGTAATTACATTTTTAATACTGGCTATACTATGGCTTTACTGATGTTCTGCATGTCTTTGTTAACGTGTGCCACAAACACACCCATTTATCATTATATCTAGACTTCATCTGAAGAATTAGGGTAATAGTATCAAAAAACAGGATTAATTACTCAGTGCCTGTGTAGTATGTTCTAAAAAACAAATCCTTGTAAGTATCAGTACATCAGTACATTTCTAAATGACAATCATGTGAAGAATAATAAAAAAAATCACTAATACTTCAGCTCAATCAAAAATGTACTGCAATGTAGTGTGATTAGTACCTCATTACATAGGAATGGTGTCAAATTCTTTATGATTTATAATCAGATTAAACTCATTCCTTAAATTAGTCATACTAACCCTCTTGCATAAACATGTAAGATTACAAAAATTTTATTCTGTGGTTAAAGTGATTCATTGAAATTCTTTAAAAGGTGTTTTTTTTTTTTTGAGAGCGATGCTAACATTCCACGTGAACAGTAAGGAGGGCTGATGGGTAACTTGAAATTAATTAGTGTAGAAATCCAAAATTCTAGGTGCTGTGGTGTGACTGTATAAAATAAACAATACGTCCACACATCAAAGCCAAGTTCTTCACTTTACATTAGTCTTGCTGTGCGAGGATTCCATCGCTGCTGTCTTCATGTGCTGTGAAAGGGCTCTGCCGCTGGACACGTTTTGCGGTAAGCTTTAGCACCGTGCCGAGCGAGCCGGGAACTTGACAGCCAGTGCTTTCCGGCAGCCGCCTCTGTAACGCGGCCGTCTCCTCAGAGCCGAGTGTGAATCCTGTCAAGCAGGCCGTGCTCCTCAACAGCCGTGACGCAAAGTGGAGATCAGCGGGCCACGCACAGACGAGCCCTTTTTGGAGAAAACAATGCGAAACACTGGCTTGAAAATGACAGACAGCTTGCTTTGCTCCTACCTGACAGCAGGCTGGTTGTAAAACTGCTCTCCGTGTGCTGTGCTGTTCAGAGAAACACAGGAGAAGCAGGCAGGGACGATCAGAGGGCATCACTGCTACTGGGAACATTATACAGTACAGAAAAATGACACGACCAGTGGAAAGTAGAACAAATACATTCACAGGTAACAGACTACAGATTGTTTTATTATGAAATCCATTGTGTCATTACAGTTCCATTCTATACTACTGGCTGTAGTATATATCTTCGCCTGACATTTAAAAAAAAAAGCACTCACACATATTAGGTGACATAAGACTAATAGAAATAATCATAGAAAACAGCTAATTCAATTACTTGAAAAGCTACTAGTTTGTACAACTGTAGTTCACAACAAAGTAAAGGCCACGCAATGAAATGCTGTTACAAGCAGCCAGATTCCTGACACTTTGGTGTCATAACATCATGGTTGTTCTCTTTCTGTCACCTACATACTCAAGCTAAGACTTTGAGACGTGGATTTTCAGCACTTCACTATATGCCTTTCGAAAAACAGTCATTTCTATTAATCTGGACTGTTAAAATATTAACCCATTACTGTACGTCTCCTCTGTCTCCCCTGCTCCTCCTGGCTGCACAAGTACATCTGCAGATATACATTTGGTTTATAATAGTTAGGTTATAACATTGTACA
Source organism: Chitala chitala (assembly GCA_025773905.1). Lineage (NCBI taxonomy): Eukaryota > Metazoa > Chordata > Actinopteri > Osteoglossiformes > Notopteridae > Chitala > Chitala chitala. Next base: position 14,226 of record JABJVR010047476.1, on the reverse strand, counting down.
TCTTTATCAAAAATAAATCGATTTTTCTAAGGCCACAAGAATTCGCAATCAAACGTATGCAGAATGATGCTTCAGTGCAAGCAAACTGGCGGGCTGCTCGTCTTCCCGCCTGACAGCATGCCAGGTCACCACTTCAAAGCATCTGAGATTCGTTACATTTTGCCGTTTTCCAACTCTAATGTTTTGCTCAACTTTAGCAGAGCGGCCTGGGAGGGAGGCGGGTGCTGGCTCCACAGAATTTAAACCGTACCATCTCGCATTAGCCCCGTGGGAGCGGGACGGACTCCAGGAGCATAAATTCAGCAAACTAGGCCACGTGGGAGTCTCCTGGAATTAAAGAGGAGCCGCACAGGGGATGAGCGAGACCAGAGTTTTGCATGAAAGATCTGCTTCATGGTCCGTAACAGGCTTTGCGTCTGCGCGGTGACAGTCAGCCGTTAATATTCGCAGGATGAGGAAAGTGAGGAGTTCAAACATTTCATTTTACTTTTAACTTGGTGATGTAGACGCAAATGCTTTTTTTGTTGTTAAATATCTGGTCTGTCCAACAGATCACTTTTCAGAGGACCCACCAAACATGTTTCTCTGGGAGGAAGAGTCCTTTTTAAAAACCTGGGTGGCAGGTTTCTCACAAACAAAATTCTGTCAGCATAAAGATGGCACCAGAACATGTGCTTTCAACAGATAAGGGCCGCTCTTCTACATTTGTTGGAAAATAAGAAATGTTCATCTTTCACAACTGAACATTTGTTTTCATGGTGTACTGTTTTTAATATACTAAACAAGTATTTAACAGGTAATAATCTCCAAATATGGAAATTTACAATAAAATATTATCAGTTTTTTGTGCTTTGTGTTAACTGTCAGAAATCTAGCTGTATACAGCAGAAATTTTTAAAAATGGAATTTTGAACAACAACAAATACGTTTGACTGCAAAATACCATTTCTGAGTTTCATTAATAACTGGCAACTTTTGCTTTCCCCACAGTAGTTTACAACTGAAGAAATAATTTTTCATTTTAACGTGATTTATCCCACTGTCTGACAATCAAAACTTTGAACTTTTGCTACAAACCGTGATAAAAACCCCCCCATCTGGAAAATGAAGTTAAACAGCCTATATCAGCTTTTCCAGTCAAATCCTTCATATACAGACATCATTCTGAGACATACATCATGAGCATTCTAAAAAGTCTTTGATACATTTATGAAAACGGAGAATTCTTTACAAAGTGATTACCTCCTGCCCCTCGTTGGTAAGATCAGCTTACTGACACAAAGTGTCTGTTTGGTATCAGCTAAACTGTGTGATTAAATTAACAAATGCATTTTAACAAATGGGTCTATGTGGCTGTACCTGCAGCTGAAAGGAGCGGGACAGAATCTGAGTAGCGTGATACAAACCACGTCTTAGACGTGCTTCTCAACGTCTTGTAAACTTTTGTACAATGTGGACATGAGGAATAAACCTAAACTGAAGCTTAAGCTGAACTTCAGTCTTAACCCAGAACTCAAAAATCATTCACAATCTTAAAAAAAAAAAAAAAAGGAAAAAAAATGACATACTGAAAGTGCTCAATGGGTAGAACAGCAGGCTGGGAGGTAGAAGTCCCTCCTAGTCTTTGGTTCAAATCCCAGCCAGGTGTGTCCTTGAGCAGAAGACTCAGCTCTAGCTCCCCAGGCACCCTGTGGCTACTCACTGCTCCCCCCCAGGGGGATGGGTCAAATGCAGAGAACAAATTTTGTTGTGACATGTATGTGCAACATGTATGCAATGACAATAAAAGCTGATTATTATTAATGTCAGTCCCACATGTTTGATAACTTCCAAATCATCCAAGTGGTAAATATCAGGACTTAAGACAATATGTTCCAGTATAAAATTCTGGTAACATGTAACACAATATACTTTTGTTAACCTGACATAGATATTGAAAAAAACATAATTTTGGAAATGCATTGCTGTATTTTGTCCCCTAGAGTTGATGCTGGATGAGGGAGAGATTCAGGAGCAAGGGATGCCACCTGCATATTTTCATGCTACCTATTTTTATAAATATTATAATAAGTCTGGAAGGCACATAGCATGTTTTAGAGGCTGCAGACTTACTCCAGCTGAGAGCTGAAAGAACCACCAGCGTCTGACCACATTTGTGTCACCCAGTTTTATTTCAAAAGCAAAGTATTATTATAATATTATACACAGATTTAAACAAGAGGACTTCATTGGGAGGTTCTGAACATACTGCCCGTGCTGACATCCCATTCATCAATATTTGGGAATCATTTGGAGTCATTTTCAGGTTGTTTATGCTGGCCGGGATTGTAGCCCAGTGCTCCACTCTCAAGCTGTTCCAGCCAGCCTACAGTCTAAACCACGGCCGTTACTTCACAAACCCTGAGGAGCCAGCATCCCTCTGATGTGTCTTCTATTGCAGGGCATCCAGGTAATCAATTGTTCATACACAGATGGCATTAATTTGATAACGCGGCGACTCTAAATTAACAGAACATGCAAGTAGCTTCGAATCTGAATACTGAGGCACACTTGGACGCTTTTAGTCTGCTAATACTGGCCTATAATTTAAATCACTGTTAAGGAAAACCTGAATAGTATGCTTTCCAGAACAAAAAAAAAAGAAGGTTCAGCTGTGATGTTCTGGCAAGGGGTCTGTCCAAAGCAGCTTTTAGAGAACAGGCTCAAAGCAGAATTTGCTGTAAGCAGTTGATGAGAAAATGGAGAAATCTCTCCATTTATGGACGAAGGCCATACATTTTCATGTGTTGTAATAACCACTCATGAATAATTTTATTTCAGTTTTAAAACTTTAAAGTTGCTATAAATTACAGAAATGAAAGTGCCAAAATAATTTTCTTGCAAAAAGCCCAGTGAAATCCCCCCTTCCACAAGGTTCAGATGCAAATAAAAATCATTTGATATTTGTTTAGCAGTTTTTCCTCCTTTGTGGTTGAGTTTCACAGATGTATACACTTTCAGGTTTATACTGCCCTCAGTTAATTGTTAAAAATCACCCACTTTAAAGCAGAATATTGATTCAAAGTGGATACAAAATGCATCTTTGCCATTCAGATAAGTTTTACAAACAGCCTGTTAATTTCCCAGCATATATGGAGCCCAGGTGTGCTCTACAGCAGAACTCCACCTGTGTAAGAGTGGTAGAGTTAAAGCCCATGACACAAACCCATCTCAGGTGAGCACCACACCAGTACTTTGCCATTGCTGAACTCTCAAAGACACAATGCCAGGAACGTAATGCAAATTCAGAGATAAAAAGCTCAGAACATTCTGGAGCATCTGCAGTAATTCAGTTGTGCATTACACCAGGCAATTAGCTGTCTTCTCAGGCCCCCAGTGAGTCCTTTAGCCTGTCTCTTCCACATGCAATGCTAATGTGAAAGCTAGGAAAACAGATGCAACACATATAACCTACAATATACACTCCAGATTAGCACAAATGTTTTTTTTTTTACTTATTTCTCTTCCATAATGTGGCAAGAGTATATTTCTCCAAGTACAAAGAAATATATAAATTATTCCTCCACCCACATAAAAAAGGAATTCAGAGTGTCGTGTTTTAATGTATTATATCACTTCAATCTGCAGGCAGAAAACAAATGACAAACAAGCAGGTTACTTCTCAGCATTCAACTTAAATGATGTATTGCCTTGCAAGTCCGTAGGTAATTTCAAATTTTGCAGACACATCTTTTGTTCAATTCCCAAAATGTAACACACTCTCTCTCTCTCTCTCTCTCTCTCACACACACACACACACACACACACACACACTTGTCTGTGTGTCACTATTGAGACTAATGATACTGTTATGTTGCACTTAATTTGTTGAGCAGAATGACATGTAGATCCAAGTACAGGTATGTGTAAGTTTTCAGGAAAAAAATTAATAAAAATACATTATTGTAGCATAAACATAACATTAGTTATTACAAAACACACAAGGCACAACAAACATGCAATTAGTAGTAAAACACAATTGGCCACAAAAGAAAACACCAAATATCCAGCAACAAAAGGACAGAATTCCTAACAAGACAACAGCATAGACTTTGTTTGGCAGTCTGTAACTGAAATGACAAACTCCAAGATAAGTTTTACTCATAACCTAAAACATGATCACAGTTTGCCACCTTCGCCTGGCAGGCATCTTCTGTGACTGGTTTTTGACATGGTAAGTGTGTGACAGATCTTCACACGCTTTCTGAATTTGTGTTACTTGTCCTTTTCATTATTTCAGTCCATGTGTTTGGCAAATAAAGTTCAGTCAAAAAGATGGATGGTGTCGGTTTTCTTCCATGCTCATCAGGACCCTTTTCAAGTTGGCCTCAAATCTCTAAACAGTCAGACGGCAACGTGAAACCGGCTAATGGAAAGATGACTTTGGCTGCTGTGTCCCACTCCTCAATTTTCCATCACCATGGCTTCCATCACCAAGTACTAAAGGTGGAATATTCCATTTGCAAAAAGCTCGCTTTGGGTTGACCGTCACCTCCACCTATTTTCCTGTGCCCCCATATACAGATGAGCAAAGGCCGTGTGAAGCTCTGCTTTTACCGTTGATTTGCATTTATTACTGTCCAATATCCTCCCATCCAGAGGTTTTTCACAATAATGATGTGCCGTCAGAGGCAAACCACATTCAGTGTAATTACTTTCAGGCAATGTCAGTAGAAAGTACGGTCACAAAATACATTTTGCTCCAAATAAACATTAATTGTGGCAGCATTTAAAACACACTATATCTTACTGAATGACAAAAGAAAATAAAAATGTAAAAAAGCAATTTTCTTCAGATTATCGTTTGTTTAGAGGAAAGGATTTTACATGATGTTAGCCTTTCATAGAGCATGTCCAAAATGTTGTGTGTAGGAGTTTAAACGTAGGCCGCTTCAGCTCAATTCCATCTGAAGTCAAGCTAGAAGGAGGGTTGAATTGGGAGGACAGAGACAGGCACAATGAGGAGAACCGCTAACAGTTTTTCACAGCTTCAATGAAACACATGCAAATTAAATGTCAGAATTAAATGTGATGGAAGGGGAGACAAACAGAAGTGGATTAAACTGTCCCAAAGTCCTCATTGCATATTCATCTACTGTTTGGACTGACATTGTTGCCAAGTGATAAAGTTTGAATAGAAAACATTTGCAGCCTTATTTTCCCTCCCTGGCCTGCGCAGGGAGCTTAAACTGGCTTAGTCCGCAGTTGACACTGGAGCTAATTGAAACCCTCATTCAGCTACTGCAAATTGCTCAGACAATATTCAGCTGTCAGCTTTGACAGTGTGGCTAATAAAAAAATTCCCAGGGAGGGGCAGAGGAGGAAAAGGGAGGAAGGTGTGTTTGCAAAAAGGCAGAAGGAGTTATTACAGAGTGAGTTGGCACAAAGAACTCGGAGAAGACGCCCCCTCCCCCCACGCCCACTTCACATACTCGGCCAGGACAACGGACCCGCTAAGTAGGCACACTTACCACGAGAGGCTTACATCATCTGGTCACATCAGCACACTAAGCCTCAACTCTAATGTTCTTCGCACGTCTTCTAACCACTCGGCATTCGCTTTTATCCACGTTCACTTACACGTCTCAGGACTTTACATTTTTACCCATACAACGGCACGTTTATAAATGCAAATCGGTCTAAATGTTCTGCTTAAGGGTGCAACAGAGGCTACGCTTCAATTCTTCAGCCATAAACTAAATATAAAGCTCGAGAAAACAACAAGGATTAACTTTTTTTTTTGCACATTTCTGCAGGTGCTCAAGGGATTTCATTCATTGCAGTTCACTCCTCGCTGGCTGTCCGTTATGTCAGAAGGCCCTAATTTATACACAAACAAGCCCACTAAAGGTCTTTGCCAACACAGACAAATGCCCTTTGCAAGCAGAGGATGAGGAGATTCCTCTGACTTTCCTACCTGAAGGCTACTTAAACACCATGACAGTGGTTTTACAGACTGCACTCATTTATCTTTCAGCCACTGGGGCACATACAGAATCAAAGAATTCAAGGTGAATAGTGATTTTTCTGTGCTTCTTGCTAATCAACTATGACCACTGTTGCCCACCTTAAAGTAAGTTTAAAAACAGTCTTTTGTTCTGCTTATGCCAGGCTTATGAAACAATAATATTGTGGTACAGATATTTACCTTAGGAGTTACATCCATTTTCAGCACAGGTGCTGTATATGCTGTAATGTAATATACATGCACATAGTGTAAACCACTGTCTACTGGCCCACATTATTGGAGGAGGTGAGGGATTACACTACATACACATTACTTTTTGTAGGTACCATTGACAATGCGGGGCTGATTTAAAGTGACAGCTAACTGGTTGCTGCAGAAACAATTCATATTTTCTCCTGACAAATGTAACTAATAGAAAAAAATACAATAATCAGTCCCAATCCTATGGATTTTAGTGTTAAGAAATTGGTAGAACATTTACATTTCGTGTTAAACACAGACTAATAGCACCACACCACATTGGATCATAATTTTTAAACCTCATCAGGTACCTACAAATCATTTCTAACATACAGTTAATGTAAGCATTACAGAAATATTGAAAGGGACTTAAATGAGCTTTTATTTCAGTGTTAACAACAACTATGTGCAGGAAAGGTAAGCTGCGGGGATAAATTCATGCATTTTCCTTAAGAGTCGGCCTTTACTTTTCACTTGTTACAGGGAAATGCTGCACGCACACAGCAGGTGCATGGACACTCCTGCTTTTTCATTTATAAGTGTGTTTTGGTTTGCCAAACAGGCGTCTGAACTTGATAGCGCAATCAGAGTGACAGTGTAACTCTATGGCTCCTGCAGAGCCATTATACAGACAAAGACACACATATCAAATCAGTTAACTTATACATTGTCTTGGTAGCTTTTTTTTCCTTGAAGGTTTATATTCTGTACACAAAACGTATCTGTTTCTGAACTGACTAAACCCTTGGGAGATCAGAAAAAAAAAAATTATGTGCATTTTTCTTACAGAGAGGCTAGTCTGTCTCTCTTACTTTCACTTCTATTTATACTCAACTTTTGACCCCAAATCCATTAAATGTCTTTTAGAGGATGGGAGCACTAAGCCCTGGTTTTCATAAACACATTTACCTTATTTAAAAGAAGCCCATATGAGACAGAGACCCCTGCAATAAATTGTACAAAGAAAACAAATTACACACGCACGCACGCACACACACACACAGACACACGAGAATGTAGATACATATCTACATTCTCCAGTATCTGGGCTGTATTAAGCTATTGGGCCTGTGATGTTGATATGTGATTACAAACCTAATGTCATTACACATTCAAATCTCAGATTAGGATTTCCAGTTTAGAGCAGCAAATTAAACATAGCCTGGGGATGTACTTTTTGGCTGACCCCTGACATTTATATACAAACAGCTCGTGTGATCATTTGATTCTCATTCACATCACAGTTTAAATACAATAAGGCAACATTTTGTGTGACATTTTCTGAGCTTTGAATGAGACACTTTGCTTGGAAATAGTTTTGAAAAATTCACATGTTTGATGCATGCTATTTACACAAACTACTTACAAGATTTTAAAATATCTGACACAGCCGAAACTGAGCAAAACTAAAAGTTAAGGTTTTAGGAATTCTTATTTCTTGATTATTCTATTGATGACTAATTGAATATAATTGAATTTAAATGTGAAACACTGGATTTAAGATTGAGATTATTTTCTGGGAGAGATTATAAATCTGAATACATATTTACAGTGAGCATGCTCTGTGAGTGTGTGACGGATTTTAATTGCCTACGATTGCTACACTGGCATTACAAGAACACTGAGATGATGATCAAGTACAATTAAGCCCCCTTCATCCACCTTTTGAAACACTTTGCCCCTTGTGCATAATAATACTCTTAAATGCCCAAGAAGTCTATTACCACTGGATTTCAAAAATGCAGACAGACATTTTCCTAGTTCCAGGCATCAAAAGTATAAATAATTAATATAAAAATAAATAACCAACAACTAAATAAAAAATACCAAATCATCAAGCGTTTTCACTTTGATGTTTGAGAATTTTTACCACGTTTTAACAGTTACAAAACAAACATTTTTGAAAAAGATTTAAATTATAATTTTTGAAAGCATGTCAATGCGGTTTTATCACCATTGCAGCCCACAACCACATGGACTATAACCTTGGGAGAAAATTTTATATACAAGGTCACTTATGGAAAATGCTGTCCACTAGACATATTTAACAGGAAGCCAACCTGCCAAAGAAGAAGTACAGTGTTAAATATTTACACATGTATTCCAAATTCCTATAACATTACATTTTGAAAAACGTAATCTATTATTGTAAGACATGGCATTATTTCAGATGAGAATCTTGAAATAATCAGAAATCTAAGAAATACATCAATTCTTTGATGCTTCTTAATTCTTTTGTATAATCTGATGCTGGAAACACTCCTTTGTTTATTGCTATCTTACATTGACAATATACAGTTTATACTCTTAACAGATCTTGATTGAATACCTAAAGATTTTCACAGACTGCTTGACATGCAACTACTATCGTGGAAACAAAGACAATGTGGACTGACTCATCCTAGGGCATAATCTGTGTAGAGCAGTCTGCACCCCAGGGCATAATCTGTGTAGAGCAGTCTGCACCCCAGGGCATAATCTGTGTAGAGCAGTCTGCACCCCAGGGCATAATC
>JABJVR010047475.1:0-16440 GCA_025773905.1 Chitala chitala | reverse complement strand
ATGCCTGGGTGAACGGTTGTTACACAGTAGCCTACTACAGGCAGAGTGTCAGGGTGAACAGTTGTTACACAGTAGCCTACTACAGGCAGAGTCAGGGTGAACAGTTGTTACACAGTAGCCAACTACAGGCAGAGTCAAGGTGAATAGTTGTTACACAGTAGCCTACTACAGGCAGAGTCAGGGTGAACAGTTGTTACACAGTAGCCAACTACAGGCAGAATGCCTGGGTGAACGGTTGTTACACAGTAGCCTACTACAGGCAGAGTGTCAGGGTGAACAGTTGTTACACAGTAGCCAACTACAGGCAGAGTCAGGGTGAACAGTTGTTACACAGTAGCTAACTACAGGCAGAGTCAGGGTGAACAGTTGTTACACAGTAGCCAACTACAGGCAGAATGTCAGGCTGAACAGTTGTTACACAGTAGCCAACTACAGGCAGAGTGTCACGCTGAACAGTTGTTACACAGTAGCCAACTACAGGCAGAGTCAGGGTGAACAGTTGTTACACAGTAGCCAACTACAGGCAGAGTCAGGGTGAACAGTTGTTACACAGTAGCCTACTACAGGCAGAGTCAGGGTGAATGGTTGTTGCACAGTAGCGTACTACAGCCAGAGTGTCTGGGTGAACAGTTGCTGTGCTACCTCCTGACACCACCACTTTGGCACTGGTGAGCTCTGGACGGTCACTCTTGGTGAGGCTCTGCTCCTGCCACTCTGAGATGCCAACTGGGGATCCAGGTGACACTAACCAATAATGTAGAACAGAAGAACAAACATTCAAGCAACAAAATCAGAATTAAAAACACATTAACTGTTCAAAACAGCACCTTCATATACTTTAATGTACAGAACAAAAATCCTGTCATGTTACTTAAAAACAAACGGTACATCAAATAAATATGCTCAACTAGTGGAACAGTCAGTGAAAGTAGTTGCTAAGTCCTCCTTAGCAGATGTCCTACAGAATACAATTAAACTGCCAAAAGTCAAATTTCCAAGAAATTCCCAGTGTAAAACTGAGCCGTGGTGGGGGTGGAGCAGAGTTACAACCCCCCCACCCCTATGTGAGACAAAACACCAGTGGGTGTAGAGAACAGAGAACACTCGCGTGAGCTAGACTGAAGCGGAGTACCTTCTTCTGTCGTGGCACTGCCTCCTGCTGTGGCTGCTGCCTCGAAGGACGTGCCCCTGACAGTGAAGACCTTGACGTTCTCGTTGCATTTCACTGTGCTCAGGGCATTCCCTGCAGCACATAGAAAGAGCATGTTGTGGGCAAGATATGGAGCTCACACTGAACATATATCTATCTCAGACCCAAGGAAAGAAAATATAGAGCAACTTTTAAGCCATTATTGAATGATTTATCAGGTGCATTGTATGTGGAGAAACAAACGTGTCCTTGGAGAACCCATGATGTCTTCTACAGTAATACAGAAGTTAGGAGTATTGCTCATTAGTAAAAGAACACATGTCCACAAATGTTTAGTACAGATCTTAGGAAGACAAAGCCATCTTGAAAGATTCATTTTCTTATCTTCAGGAACATGAGAAGGACTGTGACACCATAAATTAGAATCATTATTTGAGTTTTATTAGCAGCCAGGTGGCTCAATGGGTAGAACATCAGGCTTGGCTACAGAAGTCTCCTGGTTCGAATCCCAGCCCAGCCACCAGGTGTGTCCTTGACTAAGACACCCTGCACTAGCTCATTGTAATATGCATATGGAATGTTGTAAGTCGCTTTGGATAAAAGCATCTGCTAAATGATTAATTATTATTATTATTGGTTGTTACTAGACTAAAGGGCACATGTGACAGCACAGTGCATTAGGTAAATGTGTAAATCCAGAGCTCATCCATCACACAGCATTCATATGGGCTGCAACATCACCACACTGACTCACAAGTCAGACAGCTGCACACACTCGTCAGGCTTACACTGTCAACCAAAGCTTATTTAAGCTGACAAGTCAGACGTCTGACATCTGAAAGTGAGCTTAAACAGCACAGGTATGTGTGATTTTGAATTAATCAGGCATTTACCAGAGAGGAGCAACGTCTATGTGTAAAATCCCATGCTTGCTCACCTGCGTAGATGGTCCTGACAAAAGTATCAGGAGACTTGATTTCGATGATGTCGGAGATTGGGGCTACATCCAACTTCGCCGCTACTCTGGGAAGGAGATTCTGCACAAAACAATCACCATTAAAACTTAGACGGCTGTGTACTTTATTGCTAAATTCTTGCTTAGTTTGTGTGCATAAAGCAGAAAATAATTCAATTCAATTCAATTCAATTTATTTTTATATAGCGCCTTTCGCAACAGCATGCCTCAAAGCGTTTTACAGAGAAAGTTGAAGAAATCAATACAAATAAATACAAATGAAAATAAGGCAGCAATAGACTGAACTGAAAACTCAAGACAAGGAACTTCTTCAATAAGTGATCAAAACTGCTATGCAAAAGGAATACTACATAAAGAGAGAATGACCATGAAAACACATGGGGAAACAGTAATGAAAAGTGGTGTTTGACAGATGATACCCTAAGCTTTCTATCAATAAAACAAAAAGGAATCCAGCAAATTATGAAGAATCATGTGAAATGCATCTGGCCTATCAGGGAGCTCCAGGAAAATATCTTACTGCAGTCAATACCAACCGAGTCATAATACACTTTATACTGTTTAATGCACTGTAATTCAATTGAAATGCCATTAGATAGGTAGCTGATGGTTGTACTCCAGAATGACAGATTGCAAAAAAAACAGTAATTTAGCATACTACCACACATTTACCCAGAATACAGAGGGGAATACATATATATTTTTCCCCAAGAGAGAAAGCATTTCTCAGGCCAGACTGTATTAAAATGCATGTTGTATGTTGCACTCTGGAAGAAACCTGCGAACTTGCAGCACCCGGCACAACATCTTACAGCACGGGTCTCCTTTGGTATTGCCCAGTATGACAAAAAAATGTGATAAATCTCACAAAATAATGATAGTGACAAAAGAATTTTATTTAATGACAATGTTTACGTAACGCAGAATGGAGCCGCGTGCTTGAGCGGGTACACGGGGTGTGACAGGTTTTGTTATTTGTCTGTGTGTGCGAGTACACACAAAGTCAATCCCATTGGTTGTCCTGTGTTTATGTATCACACAGGAGATAACACAGTTAGCATTCTAGGTCAGTATTTGTGGACAGCAGGGATGTAGAATGCATGAACTGTCCTCCGGAAACATTCTCTTCTGAAATGGAAATCTTGAGCAGACCTTTTATACACATTCATAGTTGAAGTATCTTCAAATATTTCTTTAACCGCTTGTTTAGCTTAATTTAATTTTACCATTATTGCTATATCATAAGCTATTTACCATTTCCATATAGTGTAAATTATAACACCTGTTTCAAATGCTACAGCATTGTAGTGGAAACTATTTAAGTTATAGACTTAACAAAAAAGATTATAAAAATGTGCATGCATGCAACGAATTTCTGCAGGTGAAGGAAGGACAAATTCATTAGAGTGCAGCTGTGCTTTGGTACTAATGTGGCCAGTTGTGTGTGAGTGAATGTGGAAGTGGGATGGAATCTTGAAGCTGTGGGTGGGAACAGGCCAAACACATAAAAATGCAGGCAAATTGCAGGATTAAACTGGTAAATGTGGGTGAGATAAAGTTTGAATTTTGCAGGTGCACGCTTACAAAAGGGAAACAAAATAAATGAGGCCTGCACAGAGCTCTAACATGGGGTCAACTTGCTGGATCTTCATCTGCAAGATGAAAAGTGGAAGTCAAAGTGCAACACCACCAACCTGGCAGGATGTTGACAGATGGAGAAAAACAGAGTGGAAATTGGCATTGGAAACTGGCTCTAGTAATGTGGAATTTCACCTTATTGGTGGAGAAAGAGCTGCTGCTGCAGCAACAGGAGGAAAAGTACCAACTAGAGCCATGGATTGACCATGAACATCTTGCTTGAACACAGTGAAGCTTCCAAGTGTACATGGTACCAGAGCTCCTCAGGCTAAAAGCTAAAAATCGATGTTTATCTTTCTTGCTGCACCTCTGACCTCAAACTGTACATTCTGGACACTCAGGTAAAGAGAGAGGCAGAGCTGTCCACTGATCACCACTAGGTGGTGAGCTGGATTTCACTGCACTGGTCAAAGGCTAGACACACCTCGGAGACCCACTTTAACAGTGAAGATCTCTTGGAACTGACTGGGAGAGGCCACTGTGTGGGAGGAGTTCAACTCTTACCTCTGAGAGAATGTCTTGCATGTCCAGAGGGAGGCTGGGAATACTGAGACTGAATGGACCGTGTTCAAGGCCTCAATTTCTGAAAGCTGTGGTCAGAAGGCGGTTTGTGCCTGTTATAGCAATAACCCTAAGAATCACTGGTGAACAGCAGAGGTGAAGGAAACTATCAAGCTGAAAGAACAGGCCATCTTGGCAATGCTTCGGGGCAGTTTTCCTAGTTCATCTGACAGACTACAAGGGTAGATGCTGAAGTGAAAGGAGTTTGGAGAGGCTAATGAGAATGACTTTTGGACAGCATCAAAATTGTTCTGGCAAAACATTCAGAGGGCAAGATGTTGACTTTGACCTCCCCAGAGGAAAACTCATCTGGTAAAAGGAGCATTTCAAGGAACTGTTCAAACCAGTGGACGTGCCCTCTGATCAAGGGGCAGAGCCTGAACACTTTAATGGATCAGTCCTCTGGTGGTTTGTGGCCTCCGAGGCGGCAAGTTTGAGGGAATGGATGAAATTCAAATGGAAATATTCAAGGGACTGGACAATGTAGGAGTTGTGTGGCTAATGTGGCTTTTCACTGTTGCATGAAAAGCGGAGAAGTATACTTGGACTGACAAATGGAAGTGGTGGTCCTCATCTTCAACAAAAAAAACCAGAAAGTACATTACAACTACAGAGGGATCAAACTTCTCAGCCTCCCTGGTAAGGCCTAGGTTTGGGTGCTGGATAGAAGAAAACTGTCAAACCCCCGATTCAAGAGGAACTATGTAGGTTCCATCTTGGCTGTGGAACACTGGACCAGATCTTCTCCTTTTCACAGCTGTGTGAGGGTGCATACCGTACATATGATTTGGCTTATGACCATGTCCCTAGTCATGGTTCTACAGCGATACAGAGTGCCTGGAACACAGCTGCATGCTGTCTAGTCCCTGTATGAATACAGTATGAGCTGTGTTTAGCTATTCTCCATTAACCAATCATTCTCGTTGCTGCTATCATTGTATGTAAATGGAAATCTCGAATTGATGAGGGAATCCCCCTGCATCCAAGCACAAGGTAGAGGCAGAAGTCTTATGTGCCTATGAAGAATAACCATAATATTAAAATATGGGACTTGAAGCAGCCAAGAAACAGAGTATTACCCCAAAAAATTTAATTATACTGGAAAAACGAAATGTGTCCCATTAAAAGGGACGGTTCTATAGGGATTCTGGTAACACTATAACTGGCACAATGAAGTGGTGCAGACACTTTTAGCTGTTTAGTTAGAGAAGAAAATACTTGGAAGTCATAGTTGGAAAGATGATTCAGAATAAAAAAAGATTTTGGGACATACATGTTCATTTTGTAGACATAGGAACACTGCACACAGCAAAAAGAGTTTATATACTATATCATTATGCGTCCAAATAAAACTCATATTGCTTACAAAATCAGCAGAAATGCAAACACCACCACAAACTCCTCCATGTTTAAAACCTATTGTGTGCAGCCATGTTCCCATCTATTTTTGGTATGGCTCTAGCCTTTAGCGTTATACAGATAGGCACATTTGTGAGTTAAGCAACACCTTTTACTGAGATTTATCTGCCAAACAGAAAAGTGACTCAATAACTCAAATTAATGATGACACATTAAGTATGTAATTTAATAACAGTAAATTGCATTCACTATTTCAATTAATAACTGCACAATTTAAATTTTTAAATACCACTAAGCATAACATCTACATGAAAAAATGCTATATATTCATAATTTCTCAAAGTGTTTTTAAGAATAAAATTGCTGCGGAGCAGCAGGCAGTTGACATTAATGTTTGTCATACACTAAATTCCTGCACTTAGTAGTAATTAGTTATAACTGTCAATCTGTCTGTCTCCCTTTCTGTTCACAACATCATAATGCTTTAGGGTGACTAAGGAATTACCAAAATCATAGTCAACAAATTTAATACTCTATTAACCCATGACACCAATTCACTGCATCAGCTCTACATCACATCTTCCGGCTCTGTCTGTAGCTAAAATTCAGAGTTTGATAATAAACTATGTTAATCCACTGGATCTTTGAATATTGCCACTTACTTTTCCAAAGGCAGAGGCTCCTGCACATATGTGTGTGAATTTAAATTGCTGCTGGGTAGCCAGGATGAGCGGGGTCAGCTCCTCTGAGAAGAAGAATAACAAAAAAAAGTGTAGGTGTTGGGTGAGCCCATCAGGCGTAGATACAGAAGACCGTGTATTAATACCACATCCTTCTGGCAGTAAACTGCTCAAGTAACACATTAATGGTTTATGGTCCTATCAGTAATGCATCAAAAATGTAAATATTCTCTATATCAGCTCAACGATCACCTGGTAGTAAGCCTTTGAAAGCATCGTGTTGAGCCAGAAGGACCTTCTTCACACCCTGAACCTTACCGACTTCTTCAGCAACCTATCAACAAACAGAGCATACCTGAGACTAGGGGTCGACAATATCAGAAATTGTGACAACCTGCAACTGTACCTACAATGTGCATTGCAGAAGCATCGCAAGAAACATGATACGGAACTGCACATAATTATTATAACAACACAAAACCAGCAAGCATCCATGCGATCCCTGCATGTTCAGAGGCTGAAACAGTACAACAAAAACAGCTTGAGGTGAAATAAAGCAGTTTCAGACCACAAAAACTATGCACTGTCCATACAGATTCATTCTTTAACAATGTTTGTCTTAACTGAATGGAATAGAATGAGGTTCTATGGCAAGGTATGCGGGTTGCATACGAGTAATTTTTTCTCTGCATTTAACCCATCTGCCCGGGGGAGCATTGGGCAGATATTTTCAGTGCCCGGGGAGCTAGAGTGGAGTGTCTTGCTCAAGGACACACCTGGTTGTTGGGTTGAGATTTAAAGCAGGAGACCACTAGACTGCTAAAATATTGCACTTTCTGTAACATGGAAGTAAATAGAAAATGGTAATTGACCAATGTGATAAATATTAAGTTTCAAAACATAGAGTACAAATTAAGTATGTATTTTACACATATTCATTTAAGTTCATTATTATAATGCCACAATTAGTGTTTCTTATAAGTCAACGTTACCGCATATGCAACAATTTAGTTTCTATGTAAAGAAAAAATTATTCTAAGCAAAAATATGGTGTTATGACATTTTAGCTATATTGTGCAATCCCCTCCATGGGTGCCATGCTGCAAACTAAAGACAGACACTGATACTGGACAGGAACTTAGCCAAATCACCCAATCCACTTTGGCAATGAGGAAAATGGAACGTGTTCTAATGTTATGAAGGCCTCCTTCAGCACTGTGTACAATGTTTGCATGTTTTCTGTGTTTCTCCGCTGATTGCTCGATTTCTTTCCTATCTTTAAAGACAAAAATGAATGGAAAACTTACAGAACTAACAGCATCTAATGCATGCAACAATTTAACGCACCTTTCACTTTTTACAGTCTGCCAAATAGTTTAAATAGTACTTTCCATAAACTATCTTGATCTGAATCATCATCACGTTATATTTAAATTATGGCAAACATTCCATAAGATACTCACCTTTGCACAGTTTGTTCCAGCCACTAGACAAGTCACCTCCCCTCCCAGTTTCTTAGCAGCAGTAATGGCATTGAGTGTCGTTGGAGTTAATTTGTCATTACTATGTTCAGCCACTACTAAAGTGCTCTGACACCTATATAAAAGACCTGACTGCAGGGGGAAAGACAGAGAATTATTTTTAACAGATTACATTGAATTTACAGTAATGTTCAAAGTTACGTTTAACTACCCAATACTCTGCTATAACCATTATAAGACATTCAAGTACTAATTATACAGAAAACGTACATTTTATGTTCCACGATTATCCAGGACACCATCAAGAACTATTCAGTTTACGAGAGGGTAACACCTTATCGTAGAAATCCGTACGACAGCTTTTAAACATTACATGTAATTCTCCCATTTCCTAAATTTCTGACGTTTGTCACAATCTCAGGAACTAGCTAGCTCCGTCACTTGTCTTGCATGTATTTGGAGAACGCAATTATCCAGCAATCGTAATAATGGGTCACGTCTATCAGTATGGGAACAATTATAACTCATGCCTGATGAATATTCCTCGTACGAAAGTTAAGTCTTCACTTATTACTGACCTCTATAAACAGCTTAGTATTTAAAAACGAAAAACCAGCTTTAATTTCCATGCAATTTATTAAGGTGTCAGGCAAAATGTAACGGAGGATATGTTAGAAAACACTCCAAAAAATGGTGCAACATTTCTCCGACCGACCTTCCTCGGCTAACTTGGCTACCTCACTCTATTAGGGCACTTATTTTTCCATGTCTTTTATAAAACGTATATAGCATATATATACACTGCATGCATTTTCATGTAGATTTCTTGTGCACTCACCAAATGTCGCAGATTTGTTTTGTTAACAGCCCTGTACATTTTTAAAGAGGTCTATCACTGTCCTACAAAGATTGAGTCCGAGATCAACGTATTCTCGCGAGACTTTCTTGAACCGCCTGCACTTCCGTTCAACAAAAAAAAACTTTATTGGATAAGCATTACATTTTGTACAGTCATCCAGTGCTAATTTGGATTCTGAGATTTATTGTGTGGTACGATAAAACACTTCCGTTATAATATTAAGGGTGTAAATGTCTGCAGTCAAGATTCTCTCGTGATTCAGGCGTAGGCGAACGTAACCTCTTCAGTATATTAATACTGATGATTGAAATCGTGAAATTCTAATATTCCGTCTTCATCCGTTCGAGGTGTACACCCAAGTATAACTCTTAAATCTGGACACACTGTGGTCTGCCTCAATGTTTCAATGTTTTTTTTTCAATTAAACATTTAAGTAACTAGGCTTTTTGACAGATAGACGTTTTGTTCTTTGTAAGAAAAGTGTATTCTTTATGGTTGTTTATGCGTTATGTTTCTGAAATTGAGCATTGAAATTTAAAATTGTAATATTGTAATTTTGTTATAATTACCAGAATTCACACTAAAAGGAGTAATTGAAAGACTGATTAAATTTAAAATAATTTCTGAAACATTTTCTTCAAACAAACCCAATCAAGTTATGCAAATGTATTTTGGACTGCAAATGGAATTTACAAATAATGAAGACGTACATTGATACGCAATACAGCCGTATGCTTCAGGTCTCCTGATGTTATAAATGGTCCTAGAATGGACCAGTAGACTATATCCGTCCAATGAAAAATTAGGCTAAATAAAGTGGAGTGAATAGCACGGTATAGAAGACTAGACACAAACATATATCTCCATTCAAACATAGTAAGTTTCAGCAACTACTTTTCCACTGACGGCTCGCGCCAACCATGGGAAACAAGCATAAACAGTACATAAACGACGGATATTCCCAAGAAAGTGCCTTGAGCCAATTCAAGTAGCAAACCGCAGAGACACGGCTGGGAGTTTAAATTGGCTAGTTGTCTTACACTGAGTGCTGTTTTGCGTTAAACAATAGAAATACAATCAGAAAAATATGTATACTTTGTCTGAAATTTTGGTCAGTAAATTTAACTACAGTAAATGCAATTTGAATATCAATTTTCAGGTTCACGGTTTTAAATCGGAACAGAAATTATAAGTAACTGAATTTTACAATTTGCGGCACTGAATGTTAGGGATATTCGTTAGGAATTATAACCGAATATTATAACTAATATAAAACAAGCAACAGTTGATCTGATGCATTGTTCTGTAAAATGCTGGGTATAAATGTATTATACCGAATTCGTTTAATGTTGCATGCACGTCGTAATTATTCAATTGAAATTAACGATGATCGGAACGTTGACGTTTGCAGATTATACTACAACAGCACTAATGAAACAAGTAATTTAACGAAAATGAAATTACTTAAAGGTAAATTATAAAGAATAAATGTGTATTGGTCTGTGTAAATTACATGACATCATTTATTATGCAGAGCGTTTTTATAATGGCGATAATACTTAATTTAATTATTTTATTAGTTACCAGTAATTATTGTAATGGTACTTAGTTTAATAGTAACTTTCGTTTTTACAATATAGTGTGTTGGAATATGTTTCCAAAAAACTGTACCGGCTTATAGATCTTGTTCGGGTCTGACATAATGTCCAGAAAATAAAAAAATACATCTTATAGGCCTATATTTAACGAATATATAATGGTGTAGAAGAAAGACTGAATGGTTAACAGTTAATTCCAGAAATGGCCGTATCTAGTAATTCTAATTGTGGCTCTAAATTATTTGTACAAGGTGGAAGGTCAAAGTCAAAGGTGAAGTTCGACAGTGGGTCATTGTTTGAATAGGACTGATGTGGGCGCAGAATCGCTCCAATTCCAACCAAGCGACAAAATATGACTTCGACAAATATTTCTTTTAGTTAATTACATAAGACAATTAGTGCGATTGACTAATTGCTTGATTAATAATTGATTAATGCTTTCTTAAACCTTAGATTACAAATTAAAAACATAAAATATTCGTTTTAAAGTTATTCTTTTCAAAATATAATAACGAAATATAATTTGGTTTTTAATTTAATATTGTATATGTTATTATAACGTGTGTGTGTGCGTGTGTATACATATTTTTCTTTTCTTTTCTTTTTTTTCTAATGCATTTTTAAGAATGTATTGAAAATTGGAAACAATACAAGGGTTCATGGAGTTCGTCGCAAAAGTTGTGAGTCAAATATGCATGCATGTGTACTCATAATTATGCATATATGTGTACTACGTTACAATCCGCGAAAGTAATGATCTACATTCACAATTAATCATTTGAATTACAAATCGGTAAATATCGGTAAATATTAACTACGGAACATGAAGTGAAAGCATTGTCAAATATTTGGTAAAATTATTTTCATTCGTCTTATAATTTGTCTCATTGTAATACTTCCACCTTCGAGCATCCTCATATAAAAAAAACGGAAATATGTAAGTACCGTACTCTTCAAAACAGAAATGTATAAGAAATGTATTATAAAAATATATTAAATGCATGTTTTATGTTAAATCAAAATATTACAGAAAGAATGTTGATTGTATCAGTTTTCCTAAATATGGCCACGAAATAAAAATGTTTGATTTTCAAAACGTGATTTTACGTCTCATTTGTCACATTACTTACTTGCTACTTTAAGAAGTAACACTAACTTCTCATTTGTTGTTTTATAGATAAGAAGGCATGCCAGTTAAAAGGCGGTTAAATTGTTTTCGGTTTCCAGATTGTGTCTTCATAATATCTGGTCTGATTTTCACTTGTTCGTTTATTCGACTGAGAAAAATTCATATTTAGAACAACAGAAGTTGCGATCCAGGAATGAGACAGCGCAGGGAATACCTGAATGGGATGTATTTTCTAACCAGCAGGGGTCCTTCTATTCGAAAACAAACGCTTTGAGACTGCAAAACATTGTTGCATTTTGTATTCCTCGACGGACCTTTAAACGCATTAATATGGCATTGCTAAATGACAGACATAATTTATCTTATTACCGATGTCCTCGTAATGCAAATCTGATCGGACACCAAAAGACATATTCAGGATTAAAAACGCCGAAAGTCCAGAACTGCGTCATACTGCTAAAATAATGTCAATCTCATGTAACTCGCACATTGTATAGTTAATTATTTCGTATACGTAATTTTAAAGACACATGCATACGATAAAATAAATGTTTTTTCAATAAATACACACATTTTTATATATACACATACAGCTTTGTTCCGCTCAGCTGCAAAACGTAGACATTTTCTGACAACTTACTTAACGCCGTCTGCATATGTATGTGTCGAAACGTGTGTGACGTCACGCTGCGTGCTGGGCAGTGGAGGCTCATCCAGGCGCTCCAGTTTGAGAATACAAGTTATCAGACAGCAAAGGACTAGCGTGGCGGCTCACCTTTTTATTTCTGTCTCCTTTGACTGTCATCGTTTCTGCATGGTGGATATTATTTTTAATTCCTCTTTTTTGGGTGATATGGGTGATCATTCCAAACGTAAGTGAAACCATAACTTGTCAGTTCAACTTTTATTTTAAAAAGCACACTTTTAATTATAAATCTTTCAATGCTAAACCACGGTTTAAAAAGATATAATAATAACAGTTACAGTCCAGAGGGTGTATGCGGTTGAAACATTTTATGGCATTTCTCAACGAAATGAAAGAATAAAAACCTAAATTAATTTAATGTCCAAGTATTGTTACATTAGTTAAGTAATAATAACAAAGTTGCCTAAGTAATTCTGGTTGTTCTACGTGGGTATGATGCAAATTTAGCGCATTTGAGTGTTGATGCTCCTCTAAGAATACATGCTGTCATGTAACAAAAGTGAGAGACGCTTTAGATGCCTTGGATCGTAAGCATGCAAATAGTTACATTGTGTTAATGGGCCTTCCACAGAAAAGTCCGGAATTGCTATGTGCGTAGGCTGCGGGAGTCAGATCCAAGACCAGTACATACTGAGAGTTTCCCCGGACCTAGAATGGCACGCTGCATGTCTAAAATGTGCAGAATGCAGTCAATATCTGGATGAAACTTGCACTTGCTTTGTCCGGGATGGAAAGACCTATTGCAAAAGAGATTATATGAGGTATGTGTTATAGCATTACTATCGAATGTCATTTCCGAAAAGCATACACGAAGCGGCATGTTATTTTCAGCAAAACACTTCTATAATCGAGTTGTTAAAATAATCTTCTGTTTTTCTAACCTCGAGCATTTAACTACTGCATATTTGACAGAACGGTTAACCTATTTCATTTGTACTTTTTGGTGGTATGGGCTTGTTAGCAACTTTAAAAATTATGTTTCTTTTACAAATGTCTGATTTTCACATACGCTATTTTTAAGCAGACTGATAGACTAAATTTCAATTCTAAATTAAGATCGTAAATTGATTTATTGATAAATCGCAGTTATTGGCCGTTAAAGTATAGCTTCTATATAAAGTAATTTTCTTGTCAAAAATTTTGTTCCTGTCTTTCTAAGTAATTCCTTTCTTTTCTTTCAGGTTGTTTGGAATAAAATGCGTGAAATGCAACCTTGGTTTCAGTACTAGCGACCTCGTGATGCGGGCTCGAGACAACGTGTATCACATCGAGTGCTTTAGGTGCTCGGTGTGCAGCAGGCAGCTCCTACCGGGAGATGAGTTCTCCCTACGGGACGAAGAGCTGCTGTGCAAGGCTGATCACAGGCTCCTAATAGAACGTAACTCCGCGGATAGCCCCATCAGCCCAGAACATTTTCACTCCGCAAGATCGCTGCACATGCCAGGTGGGTATTATTATTATTATTATTAATAATAATAATAAGAAGAAGAAGAAAAAGAAGAAGAAATACCAATTATACCAGTTAGAAATAGTAATAGTAATCGTCGTAGTGTTGTTGTTTTTAAAGTAATTTAAATTAGCACAAATGTCCACAGTCATTCATAAAAGATGTACATGGATCTCTGTCTGGTGACAGTCATTATTTCACTTTTTTTTTCAGAACAAGGGACGTTTTCAAATCAATGTTGTCGATTAATTTTGGTGATTAACGACGTCTTTAATAAGATTGCAGATTACACTGAAATTTAAATTATATGGCATATTCATGATCACACTGAATTGTTAATGTGACGTCTTTATAAAATTGTCATATTTTTAATAACTGTTGGTCAATTATAATTGCCAGGTGGGCTACTAATGTAATATTCTTCCTGCCTGACAAAACACAGATAGTGCTTAAATATTATTTGCTTTTTAAATTAAATATCTAGTTATGCAAAATACAAATATGCAGTAAATGTGCATCTGATACACAAGAAATTAGTTTATTGGAATAAAGTTTCGTGAGCTCGTGGTTTTTTGTTTATGCTGTGAAATATTGGCTGTTTTTATGTACGATGCTGTCAAAGCGGACTTTTCGTTCTCTTTGTTTTTACCTTTAAGTTAACTGTTTTTAACGCCATACAAGGAACTAACGATTTTATCTTTGTTTTTCGTCACTATCATTCGACTGCCTTTTTAGTTTCAGTAGCGGTTATTTACATAATGTTTTGATTTCAAAATGTATATAAATTTCGCTGAACAGCATTTTTTCCAATGTTTTGTTTTTCAACAAGGTATTTTGCGTAAAAACGTCGCGTAAAGTGACAGCATGAATATAGGTAAATCTACAATTACTAGTGATGGCAATCATGCTTTAACTGCGCTGTTGCTACGATATGTACTTTAAATACATCAATCATTAAATATGCACACAGTTTCCGTTTTGCAACTTTCTTGAGTAGGTAACACCGCTGATTTAAAGGCGTAACAGAGTGAATGAGTTTATGCTGCTTGTATGTCAGCAGATCCCGTATCAGTAAGACAGCCACCACATCGAAACGTGCACAAGCAATCCGAAAAGACAACTCGGGTGAGAACAGTTCTGAATGAGAAACAGCTTCATACCTTGCGGACTTGTTACAACGCCAATCCGAGACCGGACGCCCTGATGAAGGAGCAGCTGGTGGAAATGACGGGCCTCAGTCCGCGGGTCATACGAGTGTGGTTTCAGAACAAGCGCTGCAAAGACAAGAAACGGTCCCTGCTAATGAAACAGCTCCAACAGCAGCAGCATAGCGACAAAACAGTAAGAGTTTAACTCTGCCTATTATATATCTTTGTGTTGAATCCACCACTTATTTGTACATTTTTATTTTTAGACGTAACCTAGTTAAAATATTTTGGTGACGTGTGTTGATATTATTATTATTATCATTATTATTATTAGCAGCAAAAAATAAATAAAATAATTATAATACTGTAATAGAGCTGTGGTGCTTAGCAGTTCACAGAACGTCAGATGTTTTGTTGGTTTAACTTCTGCGTAAATTTTTTATACGAATAGTTGCTGTTGTGTTGCATTAGGAATAGAATATGTTGTATCAGTTTACCTAACTTACTTTAACCAAATAAATAACAAAGATCCTCATGTTCCTACAAGGCATTTTTATTGTTTATTTATATCTAACAGTTAATTCTAACAGTTAATATTGTATGTCGAAAATATGTGAATACCGAGTGTCTCTACCAATATACAAGTATAGATGTTGCTAGATGTAATTCAAACATGATTAAAATATGGCACTTTTGAACTTTTAAACATCACTTTCAGTGGTTATTATTATAGTTGAGGTTCTTTTATGTGTGTGATTGCTTTTATGTTGCCATACATTAGAACCTCCAGGGGATGACGGGTACACCACTGGTAGCAGGCAGTCCGGTGAGGCATGATAGTACTGTGCAGGTCAGCCCAGTGGAAGTGCAAACCTACCAGCCCCCCTGGAAAGCCCTAAGTGAGTTTGCCCTGCAAAGTGATCTGGACCAGCCTGCTTTTCAACAACTGGTAAGCCTACAGTGCATGTTAATACACACACACACACACACACACACACACACACACACACACATAGCCTATTTCCTGCAGTTGCCAGAAGTATGTATGTTTATCTGACATTTATAATTTGAAGTAACACAGACATCACGGTTCACTGTGCTGAAGGACATATCATGATTTTGTGTGTTGTGGGTAACATCTCTTTTGTGTCAGTGAATCCGTAGTACCCCTGGATCAAATTTAGGGGTGCCAGGCCCTTCACTGTTAAGAAACATCTAAATCATGCTGCTGTTTGCTAGTTGTATTTCTTTGGTGTGGGGGTGGGATTGAAACAGCAGTCCGCACCTGCACCCCTGTTATCTAGATGAGCCTGAGCACATGTCCATTGTAAACGTCACTGTGGGAAAGTTAGTGCTCAATGTCCAATCTTGTTGTTGTACATCTTACCTGTGACATCCTGTCCAGCTGTAATGTCATTTATGTGGTTATTTATTTTAACCATATCGCCCAAAATATTTCTCCATCTGTTCCTGCTGAATTTGTTTAGTCCTTGTGTTTGTCTTGAATACAGTGATTGGGTGATCTGACTCTTTTATGCAGATTTTTATAAATTGTTTCTCCAAAGCTATTCAAATTGACTCACAAACACATTCACATTTTGAGGGTTTTTTATGCTGTTTAGAGTACGATGGTGTGAGTCAGCACCTTTCGGGAAAACTTCAGGGCTTCCGAAGCCGTCGAGAAACAGCCCCACTTTGTCCTGACACA